>VDFB02192571.1:0-11961 GCA_007258455.2 Sequoia sempervirens | reverse complement strand
CAAGGAGTGGGTTGACTGCAGTTGGTATGTTGGGTTGCAGTGCATTTCTTATGCAACTTATTAGGTAGGACTTTCCAGTGCCTGCAATTCCTAGTATTAGCATATGTAGTGGTTGTTTAGGGTGATTCTGAATCGAGTGATTTGTAATTATAGTGAGTGCTAGTTGTTGTTTCAATGATAGTGTATAGTGTTGGTTGTTGAAAGTGGTGGTTGGCTGAAGATCTTGTTGGGACAGTTTGTTTGTGTTTACAAATTGAATTGTAGTTTGGTGTAAATGTGGAGGAACTGTGTGAGCATCCCATATGTTGTTGTCATAATCACGACAGCCAAGCATTTCAAGTTCATTCAAATTGTGACTATTAGCAAGGCCTAGTTGAGATAATAGCTGCCATTCATTCAGTGGTAGACCATCTTGTATATGCATATCATCATTAGAGTAGTCTTCCTCTTCATGGGAAGCTTCCATTTGATCTATGCGGTCAACATGCCATGGAGTGTATTGTTGTGTATGCATATGTTTCTAGTTTTGAACAATTGCTTCTTTGTCGAGGCCTATATCTTTGTCTATTTGTTGAAAATGTTTGTATAGAAGTAACTCACTCCAACAAAATGATTCAAAAGACTCACAGTCTTCTTTTGGAATGGTGTGAAAACGAGGGAAAACTTGTACAATTGCTTTTTCCTTTCTAATTTTCCATTTGCATCCTTTGCGACTACCAATGTATGTGTAGGATCTTGCTGATTCAATTAGTGAAACGAGTTCAAGGTGGTCTGGTCGGTTCATGTAGGTTTGTATGTAAGTAGATTGTATCTCATTACCATTGATTGTTTTCTTCAATCGATGGAGCACTTTTTTTCCTACATTCAATGATATAAAATTTTGATTACAAATGACAAGAGGGAGTTTTTGAAGCATATGACAAGTTTCTTGTGCTCCTATATCTCGTTCTGCAACAATTTCAACCAGAAATTTTTGATATGCTTTTAATGCGTTTTCTTCCAATCTTTCATTTGCACATATTCTTGCCAACATATCAATGCAACTCTCTGATTTTCTTTCAGCTTTAGATGCATATTTGGCAATGTATTTGAGAACAAGTAGACGCGAGATGACAGGTTGGCAATCTATGTTAGCTCTCCATATTGATAGCATTTGGGCATTGTGAATGTTTAGTCTGTCATCGTTCCTTATTGGCTCATAGGATTTGTTTCCAGATTCATCACAGAGTAAAGTGGATTTTATGCATTCTTTCCAAGGAGCTTTGTATCTACATTGTAGTTCTTTCCCTTTTTTGCGTAGACAAGTCCTCTCAGTACATTTAGTGTGTCTTTGAACACGATTGACTAGTTCTTCATAATCATTGTGCAGGTCAGTAGATAATATTTGAGACGTGTCTAGTAGACATGGATCATCCATTGGGTTTCGGTGTATGATATTGTTTATTTCAGATTTACTGCGAGGGTTGGTAGCAGTGACATAGTTGTCAAAGAATTGTTTTGCTCTATCGACTTCTATTTGATTATCCCAATTTAGGGTATCCATGTTTGGTGCATTTTGAAGCCATAGAAATCCATGTATGTGTGCAGAGCCTCTATGTTGCCATTCATATCTATACCAATAATTTGTGGCATGGAGGAGTTTTTCAATGACCTCTTCTCGAAAGATTGTGAAACGTTGATGTAGATATAGGGATGTGGTATGTGGGTTTTGAATAATGTTATCTGTACGTTTTTTGTTGGAAGTAATCGCATTTGGTGTGCTCGATGAAAACAATGTGTGTAAATCAGGCCACTTTGTGTCTGCTACACTTAGTGTGAAGAACAATGTTGGGGACCCTATTTGGTTTATCATGTTTGTTAGATCAGAATGACACTTGTTCTAGTATGACCATTTGCCTCGTATGGTTGAACCAAAATGCATGAGATCTTCAGCTAATTGGTTGTCATGCAGGTTATGTAAGTGGTGATGAAGTTCTTTGATAGTGGTTGGTACACAATCGTCTACTTTTCTTTTGATGAATATGGATGCAAGTGCTTGTCTACGATGACGCATCATAAGATTGAGAATGAAGTATCTAAATCGTGGATGTTGTCCAAATCTGTTGTCATGGTATCGCATAAGATGCAAGGCATATTCATGAAGTTGCACCTCCCTAGCTCGAGGTTTCATGGGTAGTGCAGTTCCATTTGGAAAGAGAGTGGGAAATGCCATATCAAATAGGCCCTTAGTAGTGTATTCATTGATGGGGTTTGAGCTTATATGAGGCCAATTAATGATGGGGTGGTTGTCATTTTCTATATGTATAGATTCCTTTATGATTTGTAACTCACAAAATTTATTTGGTGGGCTAAACATGAATGATGTTGAATATTTTATTTCATTTTCTTCATCATTGGGATTATTTTCAGATTCCACATGTGTTCTTGTTGGTTCTTCATTTTCACATTCCATGGTATGCAGCATGTCTACAATATTTGCAGCTGAATCAGGGAGAACTGCCAATGCATCAGTATTGATTTCAACATCCTTGTAGTAGGCATCATATTTTATTTTTTATGTAAGTGCATTCTGAACATGACTCCTACTAACATAGTAATCATAATGCTTTCCATGTGTACTAATTCTTCAGACTATCAACACATCCAAGTCTTTGAGTCTATGTGGCAAAGAGTTTACAATTGTTTTAATATCTTGAGGGAAGCTAATTGTGTGACCAATATATTAATATTGGCCACCATGAGCATGAGTAACTTGCAAAATTGGATTTACACGTGCAATGAGCATCTCTTCTACTTGGGTGAGAATTTTAAGCACATTTGGTTGTTCACATGGGTCCATATTGTTATGGAGGGAGAATCGATGTATGCCTTTCTCAGCATTGCATCTTCTACAAATAGGATTGTTGTTTGCTGAACAAACATGTATACCAGGGTATCGTTCCTTACAGATAGTACATGTTTGTATGTTTGACAATGCATCCATTCTATTTCTTTTCTTTTTTTATGTCTCTACAAATTTGGTAGACCAATCAATAGCCAAATTGGTTTTGGAACCTATATTTTGTGGCATTTGTGTATGCAGATGTGTTTCAGTTTTTTGATGGGGTAAACTTATAGAAGCTTCTATGTGGTGACTTATGAGTGGTTGTAATGGTTCTTGTAAGTTTTGTGTTCGTTGGATACTACGGTGAACACTTATTTCTTCTTTGTGCCTAGCATAGTACAAGCAACTTCTCTTACGAGCTTGCAATTTTTGTGAATTACTTTGGATTGGTTGTCCATTAGAATCTTGCAGATTTGAGTTGATCATTTGGACTAGTTGTCCTTCAGAATCTTGCAGATTTGAGTTGATCATCTGTAGTGGAAAAGAATACAGTAAATATAATTTTGTTAACTATGTACATTGGAAAACCAAAGAAGGTTTAATAGAGATGTTTTTTTTCAATTTTATATTAACTGTGTACATTGGAAAACTAAAGAAGGTTTAATAGGGATGCTTTTTTCCAAAATGAATTACTCGATAATTCATTTACTCTTACCTAGAAACCTTAACAAAACTTAAATGATATATGCTGATTAAAACATTGTAAATAATAAACCAGCCACTAAGCGATCCATGACAAATCAAATGCATCATTGAAATTCTAAATCTTTCAAAAGAATCTCAGACAGATTATTGAAGTAATATTAAATAACTATTTGGTTGGAAAATTCCAAACTTCAATTGATTGCTAGTCTATCATCTCCACTTTTTTAGCACTCAAAATTTTTACATAATTACTATCCTATGAAATCATCCCTACAGATAGACCTGTCCTTCCAACTAGAAAATAGATACAGATACTAGTAAATAATGCCCAACAATGGGTGTCCTCATCATGTTTTAGCCTTTTAGGGATATGAGTATTATATCTCTTTATACAAAAGTAGCTAACACACTTTTTTTGAATTCACAAGAATGGTAAATGGATTTACATATGTTTTGTATTGATAGTAAAGGTGAAATAGAAGTTTTGAAGGGGTCTTCAAACCCTCAATGCAAAAGATTATATATAGTGCGGAAGTTGCTTTCATTGTACAATGCAAAATATTATATACAGAGGGGAGGCTGATCGTAGAAAAAAGAAAACATTCTGAAGACTGTGCAGCCTGCTTGCAGGCAAAGGAAAACATTTTGACTGATTATTTTGGGTTCCCAGTGCAGACCTCAGCAATTTGACTTAACAAAAAGTTGCTCTCGCTTGTGAAATCAACTATATCAACTTCTGAGATAGTTGATTTCAGCCATGCTTCATTATTGTATGTTTCATTTTTGCTTGATAGGGTGAAGATGTATTGTTTGCACAGGACATTTTGTATGACCTATTCACTAGTTGTCTCTACTCCCTGATTGAATTGAAGTAGATACAGTTCTTTTGCCGGCATTCCGATGAGTTTAGTTGTGGCTTCTTCAAAGGAAGTTTCCCATAGAGCACTTGTGTGATCTGAAGAACATATCTATAATTGCAATCTTCAAAGGCAGCTTGACACTTTGAACAGTACCATTTTCCTTCATTATTTTGTACAAGTCTTTTCTTGCATTGTTTTCCCTCAAACTCAGTAGGGAAAGTTGGGTAACAAAATGAATTTGATTTGATGAAAACAATGGTTGCTTTGAGAATGCATTGCAAGGGCTGTGTTAGATCTAAAGAATGTCCTTGGATGCTGGCAATGTTCTTCCGTGTAAGAACAAGAGGTGCATCTAGAAGTGTTGTTGTTGGCATGGTAATTATATTTCCATTCTTTGTAATCCAACAATGTAACTCTTCTGTTTCTTTGATATTAGGGTTAATAAACAATTGAGAGGTGGCTAGAGTGCTGATGACCTTACCATTATACTTAGTTACAAGGGCATCTTTTATTGCAAGAATAGTTGACTTTTGTAGGTGGTACATTTCTTGAAGTTCAGAACCTTCCTTTTGAGTTGTTTGACCCCACAAAGTGACATTGATACTGGATGCAAAGGAGTCTACTAATTTCAGGCTCCTCCTTAAGACCTCTGTCCCATCTCTTCTTCGTATTGTTGAGGAAGAGTCGACACATATAACAATTCCAATAACATTAGTAGAGGAACTATTAGTTTTACTAATAATCTCAGTAATGAGTGTAAAAGAGAATTAATGTGCTGGAATGAGGAGATCATCATCACAAAGAATGACTTTTGAATCATCCATTAAAGTGATTTCTATTTCATTGTTCAATTTATTGTAGAACTTATTTGCTGCTTTCACGGTTCCACCAGACAATGTATATACAGAACCAACTTGGACATGCATGTAATGAAGGTCAACAATTTCATTGAAGCACGTAACGCGTACTTCAGTGTGCTCGCTATCAATGATGTCAAAACTGAATACCTGGCCATGTCCCTTCTTTGTGTTAAATTGGTGGATTTATTTTTTCATAATTACACAGCCTTTTATTGTCCACCTTGTTTGAAAAGGATTTAAGCTTTTCACAGGCGTGATAGTTGCAATATCATTTTTTTTGTGTAGGGATGCATGAATTCCAAACATCAATCGCTTAGGAGGCGACTCTGTAGATGTGCCAATTCCATCTGAGTTTGTAGATGGGTCAGATGAGACCTCCACATTTCTTTGTATAGATTGAGGTGACACTGTAGATGTGCCAATTCCATCTGAGTTTGTAGATGGGTCAGATGAAACCTCCACATTTCTTTGTATAGATTGGTCTTCTTCTTTGTAGAGAAAGGTGGGATCACCTATGACGTCATGTTCTATGCATGCAAGCTCTAGTTCAGATATTACAATCCACCTATTGATTTGAAGGAAAATGCATTATTAGGTAGGCATAATGAAACCCACAAATGCAAACATGTAATAATTGACTATAGCCATTGAAATTGAAGGCTAACCTTGCATGACAAATAGAAGGGCAGCTAAATCGTGTGAGCTGTAGTATAGAGCCCTTCTGTATTGTATTTGAAGTTACTAAGTGGTTATACTTTTTTGGGAAGGTGGCTTTTTGGAGGTGCAGCCCATCAGAGAGTGCTAATCTGTATCTAGGTGCTGATTGGATGCCTAGTCCAAATGTTGAAATGCTGAAGACCTGGAGATGTGGATTTACATCCAGTGTGTCATTGTTCAACAGGGTGATTGCATTGGGTGTCAAAGATAGAGACATATCTGAATGGATCTGGAATATCCCTATAAAAGTGCATAGGTTGATAAGTTCTCTTCTGGTTTTAAAGTAAAAAAATGCTATTTGAATGTCCTTTGTTTTTTATATTAAAATGTGAAAGAAAACATAACATGCCGGTGGGGTATTTTTATTTAATGGATACAATATTGCTTGTAATACAAGGTATCTATAACTATGACTGGTGGTCTATTTTTATTTAATGGATACAATATTGCTTGTAATACAAGGTATCTATTACTATGACTAGTGTCGTAGCTAGTAGAAGAAAGATGAAGTAGTGGGTATATGGATCATCATGGAAAATAGGCCCCAAGGGCAAAAAAAAATAGAAAATCAGAAAGTTAGGAAACTTGACATAAAAAATTGAATAAGCATTCATATTATTTCAAAAAATATGTAAGAATAGAATCTATAGCAAATTGAATGTAGTTTTTAAACCACTAGGTTTGTTTAAAAAAAAAAAAGAAATCTATTTGGTGAGAATTTGAAATTTCAATGTAGTAGTACTTAAATTTTGTGGAAAAAAATAAGAAGTAATGCTTTTTGTCTAACCACCCTAATCCACAAAATGATAATATTTTTTATAAGATTTTAGGATATAAGTAGAGGACTCATGTCCCGGTGTGATGCATATCTTCTTATAATTTTTTTCCAAGTAAATAATTAATTGTGATTTTTTTATTATAACTTTTAAAAAATATAAAAAACTTGTATGTCTGACCACCATAACTTGGTCAAACTTCATGAAATTCAATTTTTCTTTTAATCCTATATTATGCAAAGCATAGAATGTGACACATGTTTTGGATTCAAAATGTGATATCGCTTTGAAAGCTATAGGATTTTTTCATAATTAGTCTATCAATCAAGACTTTATTGTAATTTGAATAGAAAAAATGAATAATAATTACTTTTTATTAAAATGAAAAGTAAAGCATAATTTATATTGGTGGAAACTAAGAATCTCCTTTAAAAAATCATTTTGTTTCATCAATTTTGGGTCAAAAAAAGTCAGCCAGCTACATACCCATCATGTCAGCTTACCTTTTGGGCCCATCATGATCCCTTCGCGACATACCCTAGTAGCAAATCGGCTTTTATGAATATTAAGGAACATACCTGTATGTAACAACAGTAAGTCTGTCTGTCTGAAACAAATACAATCCTGTGAAAGCAAAGTATAAAATATAGTGTTAAAAAATATTCTAGAAGACCAAAACAATAGATTGCAAAACATCCATCTACAAAAACCTTTTTCATCTGGTATGGAATTCACTCTAGGCTGTCTGTTGCAAAACATGAGCAAATTAAGAAAGATAAAAAATTGTTGTATACAAAATGATTTGTTTACTATGAGTATCAATAAAAAAATTGGTAAATCCCTTGCAAAAAAAAAAAAATTAGAACAAAGGGATTCTATTAGATTTGTAAAGCATTAGTTGCCTGCAAAGTAAAAAAATTCAGGTAAGTTCTACATGACAAAAGGGGAAGAACAAAACCATAGGAACATTCATCAAGAAATGAAAAATGAGGAATAGCGATTTAAAAAAAAAAATATTAACATCCACGCAAGAACATTTCGAAGAGGATAAGAAAGAGGATACACCATTTCAAAACAAGGTATCGGAGGTAGATGTGGATACGAGGTTGTGCCTCTATCACATTTAACTGATGATAATGTGTTTGCATAATAAAAGTCCAGCCTAACCCTAATGTGGGTTTCCTGGGCATATAGCCTGCACTCAAAATCATTACCAAAAAACCCTAATGGTTTCGTCCTGGAAATTATAGGGTTGTTTATGTGGTTGATTTGGGTAAGGGCATCCATCAAAGCATAAAGAACAAAGGGATTCTATCAGACGGTGCTATTGGAGCTGCCCTGGTGTGCAAAAAAATTGTGCATGAAGGGAGCTTAATGAATTACTTATTTAACGCATTGCATGTAGATTGTTCCTTCATCCAGAAAAAGTCGGGAATTTGGCGGAAGTTGGGGCTATGGGAACGTAATGTAGCCGTGAGAGCTATTTTCCTCGCTGAGATTGTGACATCGCACCTTAAGGTGTCGTGATTTCCAACTAAAGTTTTCTCGACCTATATTGTCCCCCTGGTGCAACAACACGAGAGGTGTGCACATCTGTGCCCTTTGATTGACAGCTGCCGAATTCCTCACGTCGGCAAAGCTTTGAGCGCCACATCCAAACGCAATAGCAGTCATTCCAGTGAGCCAAAGAATATTTGACGGATATGAAAATTGTTTAACGGCAGGTGCGAAGGGTATTCCAGCTGACAATCTGAAAACAGTAGCTGCGAAGGGTATTCTGGTAGTGTGAGACAGGTTTGCAGGCCGAGTGTGCACTGGCGATCCCAGAAGTATACAACCTTACTCGGGCCAATAACTGCCTAAATAAATAAACCACAAACCGTAAATTCTGTAAAACAATGAATGACATAGAGATCTTAGATTTGACATACGACATTTGACACCTGTACATATTTGGCCTAAATCCCAAATATTACAGAAAATCGTAATTTGGCAAAAGATCTTTACTCCTAATAGAAATTTGTATATATAACCAACCAATCTGCCATATATCAATTATGTAGCCTTTCAGTCGGTCTTGAAAGAAAATCACCAACCTGGATGTCTAATTATATTTGATGATTTGAACACTTCGTAGGACAGGGAAACTCACTGTAATGACTACTTAGCTACACTTCGTAGGAAAGGGAAACACATTGTAATAAATTCCTTAGTTACTACCTAATTTTTTCTTTTGACATTCCTAACAACATAATAATTTTGTGCATTTGCAGCTTTTTAATAGCAGTATAGAGTGGGCTACTAACTCCATAATAACTCAACATGCGGCCAACAAGAAAGATTCTTAGTGAAACAATTACATATTTCATTGTACAACTCTTATTTGAGGTGTAGTCTCTTCACAATAGGACATAAAGTTAATTATAATAGTAGGATCTAATTTGATCAATTGAAAATTCCTCTTTTCAAACCTTCTTGGTGGATACAAATCCTAAAAGATATAAATAGTATGCTTAATAAACAATTACAACAATATTCAGATAATTAAAGGAATAATACCTTTGTTGTGTTGCTTGAAGATGGGGTGACTCTTGCATTCAGCTTGGTTCTACAAGTGGAAAAATTCTCTTATAATGAGAAGAAAAACCAAAGTCCTATGACTTGCTTCATCCAAAACTGCCCTATTACTTACTCGGGCTGGTTTAACAATAGGGACATGATAGTCATTTTAATCATGAAACCTTTGGGATGGTACATAGGTTGGTAGAGGGAATCTCTTGTAGACAATGGTAGAGG
This sequence comes from Sequoia sempervirens, assembly GCA_007258455.2. Classification (NCBI taxonomy): domain Eukaryota; kingdom Viridiplantae; phylum Streptophyta; class Pinopsida; order Cupressales; family Cupressaceae; genus Sequoia; species Sequoia sempervirens. The sequence goes on along the minus strand of VDFB02192571.1, from coordinate 2,423 downwards.
ATAGCAGAATCATATAACTTGTATATGCCTTGAGTATGATATATTTGAAACTTAACTAGCATGACATTATTTAAGTAGAGCATAAAATTGATAAGGTTTAGTCTTTGAATCTCATTTTAACATTAGTTTATAATAGCTATAATGATGGAGCATACTTATCATTTTGGTTAGACTTGATCAAGTACATAGAGGAGAAGATGGTCTAAGTTTTGAGTATAAAATGGACTTTTCTACTACCTCAACCCTAGATCAGCCCTCATCCCTCCAACACTAAGATAACATATATATTACATTTAGTCCAATGTATTATGGTTATTCATAGATAGAATAATTGACATTGAGAAAGATGTCATTAAGTTTAGATAGATGTCATGAGGTTTGTGCAGTGAGGATCATTATTACTTAGCAAAAAAATAGGATAGTATAGATTGGAAGATGTACTTGATATCTATTTTTACATAAATGAACTCTGAGGACTTAACTTCTATGACTAACACTTCTAGTTAACCACCATAATAGATGACTGATATACAGGGAAGACACAAAAAGTCAAAACTATAGAAGTATAGCTAAGAAAATACATGTGAGGTGTTGGAACAAAAAATTCTTCCTCAGTATCCACCAACCTTCATTTTCCATCCACATTTCGCTTACATTAAATTACCCATTGCCTTTAGTTTTACATTGTATTTGACATGAAGTGCAGCAATTTGTGTGACAAGATCCATAAAAATATCATCATTCCCCATGTACATATCCATTCATCCTTCTAGATAGTCACTAATAAAACAATTTATGGAACTAAAAATCCACCTTGGTTTTCATTTCATTTCATCATGATCCCCACTGCCCTTCAATGCTTCACTATATTTGGCATAATATATAGAATTCTCCCTGATGTATATAACTCTTGGCCATACGATCATAAATAAAATAAAGTATCTAAAGCACTTCCTTAAGTAATTCTAAAGACAAGACATATCGACATGACAATGTCACATCGGGAGAACTCTCATCATAGTCTCCTCGATAAACTAATGGAGACAAGCCATGGAACACACACTATCGACAAGGCAACCTACTGTCGGGTAGACTTATAGCATTGCCTCCCTAATAGAATGATAGAAATAACTATGGTGAAATCATCGGGGCAAGTATTCGATATTGGTAGAGCATGCTTCACTATCTCCCCGATAGCCCAACGAGCAAGACATATCAAAGACAGTAATGTGTATCAGGGAGAGATAACATTGTGTCCTACAGATAAGTCAATATAGGACATAACAAAGGTATTTTTACAAATGTGCAACTGCTAGTAGTGTCGGGGAGATAAAATGCTATCAAGTTGACAAAGAATCCAATTCTCCCGACACAATTATAAAACAATCAAAAAGGGTTTATCAGAATGAACGAGGATTATCGATAAGACATAAACAGGTGGTGAGCACCTGGGAAAATATTAGTTTTCCTAGAAGTTTTGTTTAAAGTTATTGTTTTGTTGTGTTCTTTTTGGTCATGTTCACCAATGTTGTTAGCAATTGGTGGAGTAGGAATAAAACTTGATCTTTTATGATCAATGGTTTAGGAGGTGAAAATCTTGAATGGGTTTTGGAGCTCTAATTTGTCTTGGTTACCAACCTAGTCAAATGTTTGAAAACACAATGGGTTTTAAAAATTGCATTATTAGGTCATCTTTGAGCTCGACCCAAGCATCTAAATTGTTTGGAAGGCCTATTTAAGGCATGATTTGACCTTGTGTTAGGGTTGGTGATATTATTGTTAAGGGACAGTTTTGAAAAGTTGGAAAAAACAGCGTACAAGAAGATAGTTCTCTGTTTTTAGCATTGATATTGAGCTTTAATGGCATGATACTGTTGTGATCTTGCTTGTAGAATGTAGATTTAGTATTGTGCAGGCTTTGTGTACCATTTTTCTATCTTTGTAAATCTTTTTCTGTTGTCATTTGTAAATAGTTAGTTCACTGTCATCTTCAGGCCTGTAACAGGCAGTTTGGAAAGAAATGGAGCTCTAGAGCACCTTCCCTCCGTACAAATTGTATGGCCTTTTGGGAAATGTGCCTAGACTCCATGCTTTTAAATATGGTAGGTGTTAGGTTTTTTTTGGTTGCAGGAGCTAGGAGAAAAGCCTTTCCCTAAGCGAGACAGTGAAGAGCCCGGCTAGGAAAGGCTACAGGACAGCATGGATAACTTGCAGGGGAGTAAGGCTTTTTGAGAAATTATTCTTGGAGAATTTAGGGGAAGGTCTTGGCCTTGTATGGTGATAAGGAGGAGGGTCTATCAATCCATTTAGGAGGAGAACTTTTTGACAGTCCATAAACAACTTTGAACAGTTTAGAAACCCTAGTTTAGACTCATTTCTAAGAACAATGCATTGTACGGCTTGCTAAGCCTCAAGACCCAAAA
>VDFB02192569.1:0-15475 GCA_007258455.2 Sequoia sempervirens | reverse complement strand
TTTTTCGTTGATGAAAATCGTGCCTTCATGCATGCATGCTTTTTACAGCTATAAAAGACGAATTCATCGTTTGATGCAAACGAAGTCAAATATTTTTGCATGCATAGTTTCTATCTTCGTGGATAGACTCCAAGATTTTAGGGTTTTGCATGACAATGCTTTTTATCTCCAAACCCTATTTAAGAAAGCTTTTAGCATTCATTTTTCATAATTTTACAGGTTGGCTTTCAGAGGTAGAAAGATAAAATTTTCTTCTCATCAAGATTTGGAGGCTCAAATGAAGTGCTTTTTCAGTGTTCTTCGTAGATTTGAGATTGGGAAGCATAGAAGCATGCTTTTGCATGGTCTGATTTTTAAGGGCATCACATTTTAGAAATAGGTGGTTAGAATTTTCAATCTTCATCGATCTGGGTCCCACTTGGTTTTCGCTCTTGAATATTGGTAAATTTTAAAAATTTGCTTGTCGGCCCCTATTTTTTAGGAGATCGCGCATGTTCGGGAAAAACCCAACTTTTTCAAAATCTTATGATTTGGGTCCCTTCAGAACGAGATTATCTACAAAACCCAGACCTTAGCTTGTTTTGGGAAATCTGCTTTTTTCTAGAGAAAAATCAGAAGTAAACCTATTTTTAGTTTTTGTGCAAACTTCTTCCGAGCATGCATTTTTGCAAATAAAATTTAAGTTTTCGACATATGCAAGCATTCAACGTAAATCAGAACCAAAACAAGTAGGCATTGTTTCACGATTTCCTCGAGAACATTCAAACCAAATTTGCATCATGCGTTTCTAGTGCTTGATTTGCATGCTTTGGAAGACGCAGGAAACATTGTAGTCAAGAATCTTGGTCAATTTGGGTTGCTTACTGCAGCTTCAATACCCATCTCACTACAGAGCCTTGAATTCATAATTTCTTGTGTTAAGCATTACAATCCAACACGAGAAATCCAACCAACAGATGGGCACACTATTTGTAGCCTTAGGTCGAACGATGTTGAGAGATGTTTCTCAATACCACCATGGAAAAAATTTCATCATTTCAATTAAAGAATGTGAGAAGGTGTGGTATGAGCAAAAGGATAAATGTCGGAAAAGAGTTGCACAAAAGTGGCTAAAAGAGAAGCAAAATATTTTGCCAAAGAATGTTGGGCGTGGTGAGTTCAAGGAAGAAATTGTAGTCATGATCACTTTGCTCAACTGAGTCATAGGTCAAGCATAGGCAAATAAGTCTCAGCCTTGGATGTTTTACATCATTTCCCAAATAATTGACAAAACATAACACTATGATTGACCATCTTTGATTAGTGATAGTCTCCACTGTCAGATGACAAAATTCTTCAAGGCCCATGAGTTCCATATGATATCTTACCTCGTATATCTAATGGCTTTTCAAGGCAAGTTCAAAGGTTTGAATATCATTGGAACTTTGGGTGTTCAACATGTGTATGATCATTACTTGCAGTTAAAGTTTTTCAGAATCTGAGCGGCATTATAATCAGGTGAATGATGTGTTCCTGATGCATACGGTACGAGATTTAGATAATGAGTTGCATGTACGAATTTCAGTAGATGCCAGATTGGCAATTGCGGAGTGGCCTGATTGGTTTATCCAATTTCCCACGTTCTCCTACATCAGTGTATATGACTTCTTTAAGATCCACCATGCTACCAAGATATTCCGTGAAGAACCCTCGTCGGGTTCAACTTTCAACCTCTGTTGCTTAAACTGATTCCTTTGTGTATTTTGTGCTTTTTTTGTAATTTTTTTGTGCAATAAGGGTTTTGGCGTTTTTTGAAGAAAGGATGCCAGAACAAATTAAATGCATAAACTTACAAATACTTAAAGCAACTATTGACTAATGAAGGGCGATGAACTTTATTTGGAATGATGAATGTTTACAATACTGAATTGATAGCATGCATACAAAAAGGCAATTAAATAAGCAATATCTGAAGAACCTGATTTCTGATTTGCAGCCGCCTGTAGAAGGTAATGAAAGGTACGACCATCTTGTTTAAGGCATTTCTCCCACTGGACAATGGTTGCGAAACCCTCAGGAGTCCAAGGCATCCACTGTAGAATTAAAAGGCAACCCAAAAACCTGGCGATTTGATGACTGTGAAGAAAACGCCCTTGCAGCTGTGAAGTACAGCCCTAGATCAGCAATGAACAAATCCGTACCACCTTGGAAAGTGCGCCAGGTATTTGATAACTGATGGCAAATGGAAAGATTCTCCTCTGGAAAGAAATCAATCCAATCACTGAATAAAAAAAACTCACAATAAGATCTGTAATAACTTCTAAATGAAGCTATTCAACTGGCAGGCAATAAATCAACTGATATTTCACAGCCTTTGAACTGCAATACACTGAAGATGGCTCGTTCTCCAATGCAGAAGAAAACTAAACCCTTGGCTTCGTTCTCTGAAGAAGGAAATGGCTAAAATCGATTCTCATATGCATAATGAATGAATTTCTCTCAAAGAAAACTTATATCTCCTCAATTAGGTCGATTTCCTTCAAAAGGCATCATTTAAATAAAACTTGAATTTCACTTTTAATTCTTCAATAGTTTGGGCGCCCTTTTAATTATAATAATTAATTAAAAAGTGGCCCCTTCTTCATGATGGTCGACCCCTTCAATAAGTCACTTAAGTTATAATATTAAATTACATTATAACTTTATAATATAAGCTTCAATTAAATTAATATTTATTTTGGCAAATAAATATTAATATCTCTCTCAATATAAATCCAAATGACAAACCGTCTGAAGCCGGATGATAAGTGACTGAATCTGCATATGACCAGACCATACTGCTAAAAATAGTAGGGTGCTTCATTGAGGTCTCCACTTACTAAAAACTAGTAAGTCAAGCAAATGATGTCCAAAAAACCGAACGAAAGCCAAACTCAATAATTCTGATAACTCATGCCATGTTAATAAGACCTCTATCCTCCATATTAGCCTATGAGGGCCACATAATAGGCTAATCTCAAGTAAGAGAGATGTCAACTGGAAGGGGACATTACATATCCAATTGATGAAGTAGTGTTCATGGAATTCTTAAGGCAAGTATACGAAGTTCACACCTTTTTGCATAACAAACGCAAGGTTGCATTTAGTTTCCCGGTTGGAATGAGCATTTACAGATGTAGATCATCAGTTGATGCTAAATTGATGAGTGATGAGATATCAAAGTTTGGTCACAAGTTTCTCAATGAGAGATGTTCATATGATCCTCATGGTGTCTTTGCATCATGTGTTGGTCAGAATCATGCACATGTGCTTGCAATTGAAGAATTTTGGGTTAATTGTGCTGATGAGTTCGAAGTGCGCAAGCGCAATTACAACAGATGGCTGATTTCTTATCAGAAGATGTGGAAGGTCTTTCAAATGATGATGGGGAAGTCCTACTTCCCATGTATGCCCGAGATCAGATCGATCAATGGCCACTTCCACAAATTAATTGGTCTGACAAAGAGAACACTTCAACTGAGGAAAGAATGAGTTGAGTTATCAAGAACAGTAGATTATTCCTGAACAGTAAAAGGACGCGGAAGGTAGCTATTCCAGTTGCAGAGTTGCCAATAATTCATTCATCTCTACCTTATTCTTCTTCTAGACCAAAAACTAAAGTGAAAGCTATGAGTGTTCCTCCAAAAAATATGAAGATCAGTAGAATGCCAAGGAGTTTAAAGGAAAAGATGAAGTCTCCTGTTAGGATTCAACAAGAACAACAAGCATATCCATCCGAAGATCCAGTTGAATCAACACCACAAGTTGAAGCAGTACTTATGTTTCCTGTTTCTCCGAGGCCTTCTCCCATTCGTATAGATTCAGAAGTTGATTCACCAATTCGCAACATCTCAACACCAATTCATTCATCAAGAGTTGATGGAACTAGAACCGATCCTCCTAGAGAAGTTACTAGAGACTCTTCGTCTTGGCTTGAGAACATCTTGGGCAGGAAGAGGAGAAAGCTTTCTTATCAGTTGAACTTTGCAGAGCTTGATAGCGTCTACCAGGACACACCAGTAAAGAAACTTAAGAAGCAAGTTCATATGAAGAGGAATTCTAATGATGAAATTGTCATTGAGATTGCTGCACCCTTGAAGGGCAAGAACGTTGATGAGGTTGAGATTGATGACTTCAAGGTTGTCAAAGCTAATCTCGGTAGAAGCACTCAACATACTGATACGCATTTTTTTGAGGTTGTAGCAGATAATCTAAAGGAACGAGTGCTCAAAGATGGAGAAGACAAGGCAGACCTCAAGATTGAGATTCAACAATTGCGGCAATATGTTTCCAATCTCCTTCATGGCACTTCACAGGCTTCTTTGTTGCTTCCACAAATTTTGGAATCATTGGCAGATCAATGTTAGCTAAGTCAGTTGGTCATATATGGGAAGCATATGTGAGATTGGATAGAGGAATTCATCATCAGGGGTCGATTTGTACTTACAGAGATATACCAATTGACGTATAACGCCCATGATCTTCGCTTAGGGATCTAGGAGTTTGAGCAGCATATGGCAGCAGTGAAACCAATGCATGAAATCATCATTTCTGACTTGAGGACGAATTATGATCCAGTTGTTTCAAGAGAACATAAGAAGAGGATTTTTGCTTGGAGAGAACAACACCTCTTCAAAATAAAAACCTATGAGGGAATATTTGTAGAGTTAGCTGAATGTAGACAACATGTTAATACTCTGAAGTTCATAAGCACATTTGTTTCACAGATCCCTTGTCAATATCTTCATGATGATGGCACTTACTTTGATCTTGGTGAATTGCAGACAGAGTTTCAGAATCTCGTCCACGACAGTTTTGGTAGTGATCCTATTGCCGACAAGATGAATCATGTTACGATGTCAACAAAATTTGATAAAGCAACATAAGAGATGAATGAATGTCTGAGTTTGATTGCAGATGGTGAGGAGATGTTGGAAAAACAAAATATTGTTTTGGATAGTATCAGTGCTCCTAACAAAGAGGTAGTGCGGGTATAGTTTCTCAATTTATCATTCAGTGAGTCACCGTTTTGGGGCAGCAAAGATTTCCAAGAATAGAACTCAAGAAAAACAGCAGTTAACTTGATGCCTTTTCCAAGTTAAACTTGTTCTCATTCATGCATATCTATTCTTTGGAAATATCAAATGTGAAGTTGGAGCTTTTCTTGCTGTTAAATCAGTTAACTGATCTTAGCAAGTAGTTAGTTGTTAGTTATTTTTTGTTTAATCTTAGAAATAAAGCTTGCATGTTGGCAAGTCTAGTTGTTAAAAACAAGGAGATTTTAGGGTTCCCTACTCCTTGATTGTGTATAAATAAGGGCAGCCTTGCCCATTTCTTTTCAACCGTTGTGATAACAAATTGCTGAGCCTACTTTGCCTGCAACTTTGTTATTCAATGTTTGTTCACTTTGTGTCAAGTGTAATCTGGTTTGATCGTATATTGTAAGACTACCTTTGTTACAATCTGTTGTCCCAAAAGTGTATTTACTGTTAGAATTTGAGGAAGGAAATCTCATGCCTATTTTGCTCTGATCTACTGTCTCAATCTCTTTCAGTATTTTATCTTATGTGTTTTGCTTGCACAATCTCTATTTCAGCTTACATCTTATAAGTACAATGGGTCTTCGGGTGTGTTCTGGAAATGAGTTTATTTAAGCTTTTGTGTTAATCAAATCATTCCTTGTTTACTTCTGAACCTTAGGTTCAAAGTTTACTTGAATTGTTAGAAGTGTCTTTAGTTTAGGCCTAGTTGTAGTTGAAGTTCTGGAAAAGAGAAAACCTCAGCTACGACGCAAAGAGTTTCATAACCTTGTGCTCTTAGCTGAGAAATAAAAAGATTGGCAATAGTCTAGTACTTTTTTTAAGCATAATCAGCGAAGAGGGGGCTTCCCCTCCTAATTTGAAGAGCAGTCTAATTGTGCATAACTGTCCATTTCTAATCCGCATTCCAGAGGTGCGAATTGAAACACCAACAAATCTTCAATTGCTATACTTGATTTCTCATTTTCTTAACAACAATTTTCTGCCCCTCAAATAACTTTGAATGATCTTCTATCTCTTCTTCACAAAATATGCCTTATATATATTTCATAAGTCTGCTCTAGTATGCTCCATAAATCTATTTAAATATGTTTCAAAAATTTGCATAAATATACTTCCTGAATCTGCATATATACTCTTTGTATCTGCTTCTTCCCAATTTCTTAATCTTCTGTGTATATATAATATGCTTCCTTTTCTTACTCCCTTCACTTTGAATATTCTTTATACATATATTATCTTTTATTCATACTCACAAATTTTTCTGCATATATTTCTGCTTAATGTCTGCACAAAATCTGCTCTTTATTTATTGGATATTACATTCAAAACTCACATATTTTTCTCTCTGCTTATCGCCTTTTATATCCTTATGTCTTTATATGAAAGAGATGATTTTACCAAGAGAAGTGACACTTCATAATGAATGTTTGCTTTCAAAAAAGAGAAATACGTGCCTCTTTGTTAATGCTTGACCACACCTTAACAAACTAATCGCCGCCTTCTCTTTTTTTTTTGTCTTATACTTATTTTGTCTTATCTGATCTTGTCTTATTCATTTTGTCTCTTGCATGTTTTTGTCTTATATAATATTTGTCTTTAATTGTTGCCTTTTGATAAGCCCAGTCGCTGCCTCTTTATCTTCTTAATTAATTGCAGCCTTTTTAAATATTTGAGTCGTACCTTTTACAAGCTTTGTTTCCTTTAAAAATGATCCCTGACTATTTCAAAACATAATCATTGCTTTTGTTTTATATGATTTTTGTCTTTTTTGCTCTTTTGTTTTATGTGACTTTATCTTTTCCTGATTGCTGATTTGTTTTTATCTTTAAAAATAATGATCAGAGCCTTCTATAATTGTTGACCTTTCTTAACATACGTACCAGCTCCATATTAAATCACTCCACATATTATTAAGGTTTCTTCTTAATAAAGTTGCACATAACACACATCTTAATTGCTGCACATCACTGAATTTATTCACTGTCCTTACAAACCATGTCACTGTTTTCATCCTTTACTAAAATTCTCCAATAAAGACATTCCATGACAGCCACTGCATGTAATTTGATGATGCTAATATATTGGCCTTTTGTCATTGCAATTTCCCTCGAGATATTTTCTTTCATACCAATGATAATCTTGAGATAGTGAAGCCTTTAAATGAGATGTTAAAGAAGGATGCGGAGATGGAGTGGACACTACCGACAAAGAAAGCATTTGAAGAAATTAAGCAGGCCATCATTGATGCTCCTGTCCTGGTTAGCCCAGATTATACAAAGCCTTTCTACTTGTACTCCTTTGCATCAGAGCATTCTTGTGCCGCAATGCTTACCTAGAGAACAAAAGAGAGACGAGCATCCCATAGCTTTCATGAGCTCACCTCTCATGGATGCAGAATTGAGGTACCCGAGTATTGAAAAGCAGACCTATGCGTTGGTAAAAGACCATCAAAAAATTCAGACATTATATCTTGAGGAGTAAAGTCTTTGCCATTGTTCCTGACGCAGTTGTCAAGACGCTCCTAATGCAAAATGAGCTAGGAGAGAGAAGAGGAAGTGGGTCGCCACTATCCAAGAATATGATATTGAGTTGCAACCAATGAAGCTAGTCCGTGGACAAGCTTTAGCTCAGACAATGGCCATTGAAGGGCTTGGCTTAGTACAACAGACGTATGTATTGATTGATACCTCCCTAGAAGAATGGTATTATGACATCATCACATATTTGATAAATCACAAGTATCCCACATAGATGAACCCAGCACAGAAGCAAGCCTTTAGGCTCAAGTGCCAACACTATATGCTCCAAGGGTCAGTTCTCTACAGAAGAAATCATGAAGGAATTTACTTAAGATGTGTGGGAAACGAAGAGGCTAAAAGAATCATGGAACATTTCCATTCAAAGTTCGGGACATGACATGGAGGAAGTCAGGCCACCACTTACCAAATCTTAAGAGCAGGGTACTATTGGCCCTTTGTTTTCAAAGGTGCATATTAGCATGTCAAAACCTGCCACACCTGCCAAGTTACTGCAACTTGTGAAAAGAATCCTGCTATGCCATTGCAACCAATCACAGAAGTGAAACCATTCGCAATGTGGGGACTTGATTTTATTGGCATGATAAATCTACCGTCTTTAGCACAGCACAGTGTTGGACCCCAAAATTAAAATTTTTGCTCCCCTTAGACATTTTGAAGAAATGAGTAAAAGTCTTGTTAAATTTGTGTCAAAAGGTCAAAATTCTGGTGTGCACTTCTTGCATGAGGGTAAAAAATCAAAATTTCTAGAGTCCGGGATGATTTGGTCTCATTTCAGTAACCTAATTTACAAAACCCATTTTATTTTTATCCCCACTTTTAGAACCGCTATTTTTAGAAATTTTCTAAAAATAGTAACTTTTATGTGGGTTTTTCTAGGTTTCTTTTCAAAACAGACACTCTAGACAAAATTTTCTAAAATAGAAAAGTTGGTCCGTTAGGGTCCAAAGTGATTTGATTGGCTCAAAATACTTCCCACTGTCGGGTCCAGCTTAGAATCAAGAAATCCATCGGGCCGCTTCCCCCTAATGGCCTATTTTGCTTTTTCAATTCTCGTAAAGCATTTCGAGCTCTTCCAAAAGTCATCAATGAGGTCGCCAGTTGCCGTGCACTCCAGATCCAACACTCGTGCTAATCGAATGCAAGACAATATTCTAACATGCATGAAGAACGAAGAATGGTGGAATCTGTGAAAATTTGGCTCAATCTGCTTGACATGGGCACCCCAGGTGAAGAAGGGCGCCCATCTTTTTAGGGCATTAAATGATAAGATTAGGGTTTGAGCTCCCAGTCAAAGTTCAGAATCCTCCCAGCTCCGCAGTGAATTTGTCAGTGCAATCAACGGATCATCCAGTCACCCGGAATTCGAGGTCAAACAGTGGAAGTTTCAAATGTATGACAAAATGGGTAAATCAAGGAAAATGTTTGAAAAATATTCCCAGTTCAGATAAATGGCTCGGGCGAGATAGGCTCAAATTTTGAGTGTTCCAAATGATCATTTTGCCGCTGAGGCCCTGATGATCTTTAGAGTTGACTGCCTAATGAGACCTTCAACACGCCAAATGGAGTTGAAGTCGCCAGATGCAAATGTGCAGAATGCAGGTTCCGGACGAGAGCCGAGTCTACAAGAAGAAAACACGTGGAAAATTTCAAGTCTAGTGAAGTTGGGGCACTTAGCTTGAGAGGGTTTCTGCTTTTTGGAGCATCAAATTTAACTTTTTGATGAAGTAGCTCCCAGAAGACCCCCTATTGGAATCTTCTTAGCTTCGCAACGAAGCATAACCATCAGTCAATCCAGTGCCTAGAACTCCAGATCTGACGAGACCATCTGTAGAAGAAGAGTTAATGAAGAATTTTTTTTTTTTTTTCTAAGTATGGACAAGTTGGGTGCCCCTGGAGAGGAAGGGCACCCAAGGTTTTGGAGCTCTAAATGATAGAATTTGCAGATACATCTTAGGTCACCTCGTCTAATTTAGTTAAGCTATCCAATGAAGCAGTCAGCCAGTCATTTCGATCAGCGTAGTTCCCAGAATCAGAATTTCATCAGAAGATCAAAGGGAAAAGGAAGAACTTGAAAATCATAAAAATGGCTAACTTTGGACAAAATGGGCTCCCCTAGAGGAAATAGGCTCCCATGAATTTGAAGGTCAAAACGAAGTTTTTCGCTAGAGACGCCCCCAGAACAATCTTCTCAGTTTCAGTCAAGCTACGCCATGAATCATCCAGCTCGCTTGTCGGATCAATCTGGAAGCCAGAGATTGAGGTCAAACTAGGGGGTCAAAATTGTGAAAAGTTGAAAATTCCTAAAAAGTGACTAACTCTGAAGCAAGTTGGCGCCCCTAGCCAAGAAGGGTGCCCAACTTATAATGCCTTAGTGAAAATTTTCAAATTTTCAAAAGTTTCAAAGTTGCAAGACGAAGAGAATGTCCAAGTTCATCGAACCAGCTGATTTTAGGGTTTTGAAGATTAAAGCAAAAGAAAGCAAACCTATTTCAAACCCTAAGTCTATTTGACACCTCTCTTTCATGCAATTTTCATCATTATTGCAGGTGGCGTCCAAAGGAGAAGAGTGGAGCAGTAGATTTGAAGTTATATTTCATGATTCAAGAACTCAAGTTTGCTGATTCTTCATCAAAATTTTCAGACCAGCAGCATAAGGCCTTGCTTTTTTATGCTCTTTCATCCAGAAGATCAGATTTTTGAAGAAGGCCAAGCTTTTCAATTTTCAGCCATCTGGGTCTTGTCATCTCATTCTTCTGAAGAATTTTCCAAGAAATTTTCTCAAGTTGCAGCAACTGCTTTTTCTTTGCATGTCAGTGAAATCTTCGGTGTTTTTAGAATTTGTCTATCCGTATTCTCAAACAATCTCAAGAAACCCATATCACAATCCTCTTTTTTCAAGAAATTTTAAATTTAGGTTGGGCTCGTTTTTTCGATCAGTCTCGTTTTTCAAATCTGATCTACTGGTCCATTTCTAATTACATTCTGAACAAAACCTAGGTGCCAGCTTTTTTCGTGGGAAATTGAAAAAATTAGGGTTTGCTGCTTTTTTAGTCTAAATTCAAAATTTTAAAAAACGGACGATTTGGGTTTTCTTGCAACAAAATTCTGAGCAAAACCCATATCTTAGAAAGTTTTCGAAAAAATTGTTTGTTGGAGGAAGAAAAACCGGCATTCTAAAAATAGTAAGTTGCTCAAAACTTGTCTGAACCTAGGCGAGTTTACAGTCACTCTTCAAGGTTTTCGAAATGGAGTACACTCCTAATGATTGCAAGGTCAAATCAGCTCTCTACCATGATTTCACCAAAACAACTGAGGCAGACTTGCATCATATCAAGCCGGTATTCGTTCTATATGCATTGGAGAGCGCAGGTAACACTGCAATTAGAAACCTAGGGCACTCTGGACTTCTTGCAGCAGCGTCTATTCCTATTTCAGTTCAGAGTCTCGAGTTTGTAATTGCTTGCATCAAGCATTACAATCTGGCTACAAGGGAGATTCAATTAGTTGATGGTAGATTGATATGCAGTTTGAAGCCTGACATGATCGAAAAATGCTTCTCCATTCCCCCTTGGCCTGAAAGTGTCACTATCTCAAAGGGCGAATGTGAAAGGATGTGGGAGATGGATAAGGACAATTATAGTAAGAAGATTGCACAAAGGTGGATGAAGGAAAAACATAAGACTTTTTCTAGGAACGTCAGGCGAGGAGAGTTCAAGGACGAAGTTGCTATCATAATCACCTTGCTCAACAGGGTCACTGGACAAGAAGATGCTACCAAGTTTCAACTCAGTTTTGCTCTATGGGCACACAAAACAAGAGCCAAGAGGTCGTTGGGAACCTCTCCATATCACTTAGTCTATGGGCAAGAACCCGTCTTTCCCATCCAACTGAGGATTCCGACACTCAGATTCATGCAAGAGTACCTAGACCCAGATGATAGATTCCAAATCTGTCTTTCGCAGTTATTGTTACTAGAAGAACAAAGAGATCAAGCTCTTGAAAACTTTGCTAAACACCAAGGGGTTGTCAAGTGATGGTTTGATAGACGCGCAACAATAAAGTCATTCAGAATCTCCGACCTTGTCCTATATTGGGACAAAGCTCACGAACGGAGAGGGGATCACGATCAGTTTGATAACTTATGGAAAGGACCATATTAAATTGCTGATATATTGGGGGAGAATGCATTCAGGTTAAGAACTTTGACAGGGGAAGACATCTTGCTGCCCGTCAACGGGAAGTTTCTGAAACATTATTTCCAACCCTGAGTTCCTTCTTGGAACTTACATGTACATAGTTAGAATAGTTGCTTTTTGTTTTGTTTTGTTCTCGCTTTCCTTAGATTAGTCGTTTTTTTTTATTAGTTTAGTTGTCTTTTGTTTTCCTAGTTTAGTTTGTTTTCTTATATTAGTTTTCTTCCGTTTTGCTTTCGTTAGTTTTTGAATGAGGGTGTCCCATTCTGCGAGAAAGGTGATGTTGCTTACATGCACACTCTGGACTGACCTCGCCAAGTTATGTTATGAATATTCCTTGGGTAAATATCTGTGGAAAATCTTTGAATCCTAGATTAATTGTTTCTAAAGTATCTTGAGGTTAAGGTTAGTACTTGACTAGAAAGGAAATCATCTATTGTGTCTTGACATCGAATCTTATAATTATTATACCATACACACTTAATGAATTCTCCGAGTCATTATGGTCTCCTAGGTGAAGTTATTGGCTAAACTACAAAGAATAAAAGTCTTGCTTCAGTGCCACTATAATGCTCAAACCCATGTGAGCTTCATTGCTTACAGACCAAAGTGTGGAAATATGTGAAAGGAAAAAAGAAAGAATATCAAAATGAATCAAAAGAAAAGAATGAAAAATCAAAACACTTGCCTTTTGGGTGTGCGGACATCTCTACAGGTTTACAAAAGAATCCAAAACAAAAGAAAATAAATCACCGGAAGTAGAGCAAACTCCGCGAGATTATAGAAGATAACCTCGCCGGGGCTATGGACGCTCGTTGGCAGCGAGGCTCTATCCAAGGATGCTTTTGGAGTTAAGGCAAAAATACACAAGAAAGCCATGATGGAACCAAAGAGTCATATTGGTCTTAAGAGACAGAAATAAACGCATTTGCACACACTTGTAACTACAGGATAAAGCGTCTTGATACAATTTAGGATTTCTCTTCCCTTTTGAGTACTCTTCTTGGTCAAGGGGTAAGTTAGTTAGAATTAATTTAAGATTCCGGATTTGAAGTGAGTACTATCTTTGGAATGTTCAAGAACATTCCCCACGTGGAGTCGCCAGATGTTGTGACCTTTTCACACATCACCCCATTGCAAATGGGGACCCCCAGTAGTTTGCTAGTTTTTAGGGTTTGTTTTCACGCAACAGTTTCATGAGGTCATCATTTTGTGAGTTTCAAGTCAATCCCTTGAGAGTCATTCGAGCCAAGTTGAGAATCCATGCTTGAATCAGTGCCTAAACGTCACGAAAGTGCTCAAAAGGTCCGAGAGACGAGGATTGCCTGTGCTTTGAGTCAATTCTGACACTTCCTATTTTTTTAGGGATTTTTACTTTTTCGCTTTTTTGGACCAAACTGGGTTCCCTATTTTTTAGGGATTTTGCTTTTTCTATTTTTAGAAATCTCTCTTTTTATAAAGTCAAACCTAGTCAACAAGTCAACGTTTCCATTTTTAGAACCAAAAATCAGCCAAAAAAAAAATAAATCACTGAAAAATCAAGGTAAAAATCGAAAAATCAAGCAAAAATCAAGAAAAGCATGGAAAAGCAAGTTAAAAATCTGGAAAAATCAATTGAAAAATCATAAAAATCAGACCTCCAGAATGAGAAAATCTGAAAAATCAACCCAAAAGCATGAAATCCATGGAGTAAATTTGCCTAAGTTTGGAGAAATTCGCCTAAGCTTTGAGGAAGAGAAAATGGCTAAGTCATTGGCAAGTCCGCCATGCCTTAGAAGAAAATGGCAAACATCTTGGCAAGTCCGCCCTTGCCATGGAGATGAAAGATGGTGAGAAAATTTGTAAGTCCGCCATGGAATGGCAAGACCTAAGGCAAGTCCGCCCAAGCCTTAGACAAGGAATGGCAGGACATTCACAAAGTCCGCCCCTTACATGGCAAAGCCAATAGAAAGTCCGCCCAGCCTTGATGATGAATTGGCAAGACATGCTCAAAGTTCGCCCAACCTAAAGCAAGATAGAAAATTCGAAATTTGGCTAAGTATGGGAAGAAAGGAAAATGGAAAGGAAGCTAGAAAGTCCGCCCTAGGAAGAAGGGAAGGTGAAAAAGACAAAGTTCGCCATCAAGTGGAGATAAATGAGGGACGTCCAAGCACATGTGAAGTCCGCCTAGACCTTGGCAAAGAAGAAAGAGTACAAAAGGGAGGTCGAGCGCCTGAAGGAGTATATATGACGTCTGACCCAACCACTCAATCAGGATGATGCAGTAGCTCCTCCTCTTCTCAGTTCCTCATAGGAGATGGCCAAGGATGTGGAAGAAGGTATGGTCACGACCAAGGAGGCCAAGGATTGGATGGCAAGTAAGGGCATAAAAGCGGCTTCATTCATGGAGAGATTGACGCTTGCCTACGAACAAACTTCCTCTTTCCTTTCCAAATTGGCTGACATGGTGGAAGTTTGGGACAACCTCCTGGATATTCAAGAGAGGCTCATTCCATGCCTCAGGGTATTGAAGGGTGTCCCAAAGCAGGAATTGGTTGAGGGAAAGGTAATTGCTGCGGGAGTTGCTTATGACTTTCATCATTGGTTTTGGGCATTGACTATACGGAGCGAAGTTTTGGAGAAGGCAAAGGCTGATGGGCTCAAAGTGGAGGAACAAATCAGAGAAATCCGAAGAAAGATTTACCTCATAGTTGCGGATGTGTTCGATATAGAGATTGTTCGAGAAAATGACATGCAGCTGGAAAGATTGAAGGGCAAAGTTCAGGAAATCTTTTTCTCTACCATAGGGGTGATTCTAGGGCAGGACTTCACAAAGGTGGCGAATCTCTTATCTATCCGAGATGCCTTCCTGAAGCAAGAGCTGGAATGGGAGAGTGCCTTCGCCAGATACGCCGAGGACTTGGACGGACTGGAATTCAGGATGAACATGTTGCCACCAGTCACGATGGAGGAAGTCGTCATGATCGTGTCCAGGTTCGTCGAGCACACTGTTGCTTAGGAGGATAGGGACAAAATCCCTTGAAGATAGCTCCAGTTACCACCTCACTGCTTGTTTACTGATTTTATTTCGGGAAACCCTAATTAGGGTTGATTTGTATTAATCTTGGCCGTTGATGTTGATTTAATCTTGGCTTTTCATTTATTCTTGAAAACTCTATATAAACTTGCGATCTCTCACTTTCATTTGTGTGGAGACAGTGTATGAAATTGTTGCGTTATGCTATTTCCGATAATAAAAGCTCTTATGCATGATTTGCTTTGAATCACTTTTATTGTCAAGTAGTGTATAAGGTTGCATAACTTCTTCAACCATAGATTAGAATTAGATAGAATTAGATTACAATTAAAATAGAATTTGCTTTGAATGTTTGTTAAGTGAATGCAAGATTTGATCATATAGATTAATGGTAAAATATTGCTCATACTTTCTTCGAATGGATGATTTTCATTCGATGCGTAAAGCTAGCCTGAGCTTGTGATTGTGGATGCTTAACTTCGGTCTTATTTGAGGCATGAAAATTATAATCACACCTTTTGAAGATTGCACCCACTTTGCGTAGTTGTCCCAGGGAGGCGAAACAAAGCATGGTTACTCATTTCATCTGATCTTTACTGTCTCTTGAATTCCTAGGTGTAGATTAGATCCTCTAAACCCTTATCCTTTTGCCTTTTTTTTTTGAGA
>VDFB02192567.1:0-10801 GCA_007258455.2 Sequoia sempervirens | reverse complement strand
TGATTAAATACATGTAAATAAATTTTACTATTTATTAAATATGCCATTAATTGTCTAAGTCCTCCCCTAATTAAATTAATTTCTTAATTGATTTAATTACCTCTCTTCATTTATTTCTTCCTAATTATTAAATAAATAAATTTTATTTATTTATTTAATATGTCACTAATTCTCATGATTAAATGAGTTTATTAATTTATTTAATCATTAATCATATCTTCTAAATTAAATAATTATCTTTAATTATTTAATTGTCAAAATTAGCATTTCCCTCATTTTAAATAAATGAAATTATTGTCTTAATTCCTTACATTCTTTGAGAGACGCCATTTTAGTAAATAATCTAAAATTTGATTATTTATTATCACACAAAATCCATATTTTGAATTAATTTAATTCAAAATGGTAATAATCTTCCAAAAAATCAAGCAATCAAGTAGATTCTTTATTTTCTAAATCTACTTTTAAGTTCAAATCTTATCTTTTTGATTTTTTGAATCTCACAAATCAGGCAGTCTTTATCTTCTTGATTTTCGAAAATCTTTATTTTTCTGACTAATTATCTCATTTATTCTTGGATCACGACTGGATCTTCTCTCGTGATGACATCTCAATTCACATTTAATAATTTTTCCTAACCTCAATAGATTTGTCAATAAATCTACCTCTGATTTTAGGGTTTATGTCAAACAACTCGTCTCAAATCTATCTTAAAATTCCTACTTTTCTAGCAAAACGCCACCTTTTCTCACATTTTTGGACTTACACATGAACTTCATTATTCTAACGCCTTGATGCTTAGAGTTTATTTGGCATTTTAGTTATTTTGTCATAGGCATAGACACTTAGATTTCATTTAGTTACTTCAAATCCTTCAAAGCTTGTGTAGGACATTGTCATAGTCGAAGATTGCACGCATATTGAATCTGAGGGCAACACAACAATCAACAAGTTAGAAGGTGCTATGAAGGTAAATCATGGAAGATTCGATGAACGACAAGTATAATCATTCTTGTTTTTAGTTTCCTTTGTTCTTGATAGCTTCTTTAATTTTATTTATTGATATTTTGATAACCTAACAATCCAAAAATAACCCTTAGATACCAAGCTACAATTGGACCCACACATCCTCATTTTTCTATATCAATTAAAATTGAACAAGACAATCAAACACTTCCATTTGGTGCTTAAAATGAACTCATTATGCTTTACAAGGTTAAAATGAATGAGTGCTTCCTTTTTGTGACACACTTGTAGTGTGTATCCACTCCCCTTCCACTTCATGCGATCTTGGGCTAAGAGAAACACACAAGTGTACTTCATTTCTTGTGTGTACTTGTAGTACGTATCCTCTCCCCCTATGCTTCATGCGATCTTGGGTGAAGATAAATACTCAAGTATACTTGCATGCTTTGTGTCACCCTTAAGAGAGTACTTACTATGAGACACATCACGCAACGAAAAAATCATAGGAAAGTTCTTGAAAACACGTTTACCAATGGGCTATATTAAAGGAAGAGAAATCATGAGATAGCTTCAATCTGGGGCCCATAACACACTGCACCTAATCCCACACCTTAAGTGGGACACAAATGGTTAAAGAGCCTTAAGTGGCCAACAGGTGTGTATGTGTCATGGTGTTCTCGGTTTGTTGTCATTAAGAACCTTGTTTAAGTAGTGGTCAACTTTGTCCATCTAAAGAGTTCTTTAAATTGGTGCATTGGAACTTAGATTCCAAGAAGTTACTTGCCATGTTTGATTTTGGTTGAAGTGTAGAGGTTAAGAGTTCATTCTTAAAATACCTCTACACTCTTTCCTCCATTTCATGTAAAACCATCTCTTCTATCATGAAGGGCATGAGGCAAGCCTACCAAGAAGAATGTACCCACTTGAGCTAGGAATGTTATATTGCCTATGAGTTAGTTTAACACATTGCCTGGTTCCAAAACATCTTAAACACACATCAACATGTCCATCAAATTTCAAACCCTTTGAAAAGTGTGAATACCTTTTGAGGAGTCCTATATTACTGCTTGTCCCTAAGGATTCTATCTTTAGAGGCTTCTAAACATTTGGACTCATATCTTCATTCACACTTTCCAAAGTTAACATAGGGAACTATGGTCTTAGCTTATTGATTTTCTTATAATTGACTTTGTGGAATGAGGGTTGCTTGGACATCGGCATTTAGTTTGCACATTAATTAAGACTTTCTTGATGTGGTAATAAAATAGTCTCACTTAAGCAAATATTAAATCAAATGAACACCCCACATTGATGTATGTTCAAACACTGACTCCCCAAAAACACAAGCAAAATTGAGACAAGGAAAGTATTGCAAAACATTGAGTCCAAGTTCTATTGTCCAAATCATTGAGTTCTATTGTCAAAATCATTGAGTTCTATTTTTCAAAATCATTAAGTTCTTAGGGTTTTATCACTTTAGAGGTATAGCATGTTTCTCACTAATTTGGTCTTGCAAAACAAAGGTTCATTCTAGGTTAACATTTTGGGTCAAACATTTCATCCATCATCATCACATTTCACATCCCACTTCACCAAACAACTTTAGAAAAATTTTGGACAATCAACACCTTGGACTCAGGTATTTATCAAACCAATCCCCTAACTTAGCTACTTTGTGTGTGAAATGGATCATTTTTACATACACTTAGTTGAGTTGGTCATCACATTTTTGAGCTAGTTTATCTTAAAGGTCACAATTCTACCTTAAAGATTTACAAGTTTATTAATAATCTTTTATCCAAACATTAAAACATAAAACCTATAGTCAAAAGTGTTGTCCAAAAAGTTTATAAGGTTCATCTCCCATATCATTCACCCTTTTCATCATCCATTCACACCATTGGTCCAAAACAACTTAGAGGGTCCCTTTTGCCAAAATTTGAGTCAACTAGAGAGTTTCAACACTATAAATCTCAACATTCCTCTCCCATAGGTGACCCACAATTTATGGTTACAACAAGAGCACAACACAAGAGAATCATGGAACAAACCAAAAACACATCTACCACAAGTGATCCAAACCCCCAAGAATTTGATCTAAGGAGCCATTCTACCCCCAACAACAACCACAAAATCATTTAAGGTATGAGGTAGAAGATGTCACAAACAATAAACTTGAGCTTACTAAGGAAGAACTCATTGAGTATAAACAAGAGCATCAAACCTTATAAAATTTATCTCCAACTTTTCTCGTACAAAACTTGACACAAGGATTAACCCAATCTACGAATCAACCAACTCCATCCTTTGTGCCAATTAAAACATTAACTCCTAGTCTTGCAACTAGGATTGCCACCGATCTTGTTCATACTCTCCCCTTAGGAGGCAACATACTTTTGGGTACCCAAAATACCAATCTTCCCCAAAACACCACTTGGACAATAACATTTGGTGCCTCGCCTCCATCTTCCACCACCATTCCAGAACACCCTCTACACCCCCTTACATTCCATGATACCACAACGACCTCAACATTTCGAGCACAACCATCTTCATCCATCACCACAAGTACCCAAAATGTGTCAAATGTTACACAAGGTAATGTGAACCAAGTGCCTCAAGTAGGACAACAAGGGAAAATTTACACCCTCACATAAGGGAAACCTTTGACAAGTGGCTCCAACAATCCCATTAACACATCAACACTAGTGGTTAACCAAACTACTCAAGTCAACCCACCATCCACATCAGCCCCATCTATCATCAATCTAAACCAAAACAACATATTGATCACAAACACCATCAACAAAGGTAATACCTTGGTCCCACATCAAACACAACAAGGGAACCCTCAACACATCAGTCAATGGAACCCTTCTAATCTATTGATCCAAGGTCAAAATATTCCATTGAAATCACAATACCAAATGGAACCATCATCATCTCTACCATGGGTCCCCCAAAACATGCAAAATAAAATGGGACCCCAACCTTACATTCCTCCATCCCAATCGGATATATATTACAAGGAATGCTAAGCCAAAACAACTAGTGACCACCTCAAATCAATCCACAACCCATGATCACCCAAAATCTATCCCAACATCAACATTCTTCATGTTGTGAGAACAACAAGCTCATGCTCTAGCTTTTGCAACAAGCACAATAGGATTATCAACAAGTTTTGCAAGCGCAACAAGCTCAAGCATTACAACAACAAGTGTTGCAAGCCAAAAAGCTTTATCAACAAGTGTTGTAATAGAAAAAGCCTATTAGCAAGCCTTGCAAAAATAGAAAGCTCAAAAACAAGCCTTTCACACAACACACAACAACAACAAAAGTAGCAAGCTCAACAAGAAGCCTTAATCGCACAAAACAACAACAACAAGCATTGATAGCACAAAATACACCCAAAAAATACTTGCACAACAACAAGGTTTATAATATAACCCCCAACAAAACATCGTCAATCCAAATACGTTAGGAGCATATACACCTCTACCACCATCACCTTCACAATATCAAACACCACCCTACACACCATACAACACCCCATCATATCAAAATCCCACTTACACTTCATCCACCATTCCACAGTACACAACATATTCTCCTCCACCAAATCTGCAAGATGATGTTTCATCACAGATCAAGGTGCTCACACAACAAATCTAAGAAATACAAATGGGAAAAAAAAAAGCCACATACACAACAAAACTTGTGTCCATACCCATTCAATAGGAACATTGCAATGGTACCTTTCCCACCCGGTTTTGAGGTCCCTAAGTTTGATAAATACAATGGGTAGGGAAATCCTATGGATTACATCAAATAATTCCATGTCATGTGTATGGAGTTGCATACAATGATTCCTACTTGATGTGTCTCTTTCCACAAAGTTTGGTGGGGCCCGTAATTGATTGGTTATCACAGTTTCCCCCAAGTATCAAAACCTTCCAAGAAATCATAGATAGATTCATATATCATTTCTTATTTAACCTAGACATGGATGTAAGCTTAGAAGAGTTGTACACTCTCAAGCAAAATAAAGGAGAATCTCTCACAAATTTCCTACAAAGGTGGAGGCAAAGAGCTAGTAAGAGCAAGTGGCCCATTCCTGAAGAGCAATAGGTGGGGATTATCATAGAAAATATTGATCTAGAGATATCCTTCCACTTAAAAATGCAATGTGTCACCACTTATGATGAGCTTATCCCTAGGAACCTCAACATCGAGAGAACCCTAATCTTATAGGGAAACACACAAGCATGTAGAGACAACCACCCATCCACTAGTTCTAACGACAAGCCCCGCTTTTGGACCAATAACAAGAATGTTACTAGTGATGGTGTTGTTGATGCAAAATTTGTCTTGACTACTCCTAGGCAAGAAAACACCCAAACCATAAACACACAACAACCATCCACACAACCACCAAACAATCAACCAACAATCAATGCTACAAACACTCAACATGTGCCACAAAGAACAAATAATGCTCCTAAATGAAAATTCACTCCCTTAGGGGAACCTATGGAGGATGTGTTGAAGAAGTTGATACATTCTAACCTTATCACACTCCCAAATTTATCAAACTATCAAGTGCCACAAGTCAAATCCTAGCTATAGAGATGATCATTTTTGTGAATTTCACCAATATAGAGTTCATAACACATAAAATTGTTTTAGCATCAAACATCTAATACAAGATCTTATTGAACAAGGAGACATTGATGTCAATCAAAAATTTTGGAATGAAAATATGAAAATTTACACAAACCCTATACCTAATCATGGAAAAACAAAAGATTCAGGAAAGGCACCAAATTCAAACAATATAAACCATACCCATGATACCACAATGGGACACATTTGTGTTATTCATTCATCACAACATGAGGAATCAGACACGTATCAAGATACTTTTTTAAAATGAAGTCCAAACCAATCAACAGTGTCTAGCAATATTTCATACTTTAATGTCATCAAATATGTATCAAATTGTGATATTTATCCCACATATGACTCAATGATTGGGCATGTTGAAGAAGTTCCAAAGGAGCAAGAAATATCCCTTATTGCACCCATACCTACAAAATGTTGTGAAGACTCTTTTACTAATGATTTATCATCCACCCAAGAGTCATGTCAAGATGATGCTTCTAAATATAATAGAAGTGGCTCCAAATCAAGTCAAGATCAAGATCTTATATCTCCAAAGTAATATTATAACTTGATGAATATTTTCCAATCCATTGAAAATTCCAAAGATATATCAAACACTACCTATGCGATATTTTCCTATAAGGGGCATATAGATGTTCTTCATCTAGAACTAGAATCCTTTACTCTTAACATCAGCACACAAGAGTAAGCAGCAGTCGATATTCTTGATTCTTACAGTGACTATGCATCATCGACATCTTTTGAATCAAAACCAACATATTTTGAAGCAGTATCAACAAATAACAATGTCATAGAATCATAGAAAATAGTTCATATTCATGAACAACAGGAACCCATAGCAATATCATGTGTTCATGACAAGTCATATTTAGTGGCTATGGATCAGAGGATACATTATCAGGGCAAAGGATTGGGTATTGTTAATACCTTCACAATGTCGAGGGTAATCTTGTCTAAATAAAACATCAATATAGAGGGCACGAAGGATCCTTATGGGGAAAATATTGTCAACACTATAACTAGTTGTATCATGAATCATCATCCACCCATAATCTCATACACAAATTGGGATCAACATAAAAATAAAGATTCCTATCAAAGCAAGGAGAAGATATCAAAGAAAATAAAGCAGTAAAGCAAATACAAATGGATACCAAAGAAAAATAAAGAAAATCATCCCAATGATACTCCATCAATTAAAGAAACTATGGGGCAAAGTTCAAAATGGAAATGTATCCATCAACAATGTCCTCAAATGAAAAAGCAAGATTCTCAAGCAGGGAACAAAGCATATCCATTGGTTGGTCCTAATTCCATGCAAACCTCCATTCCCACCCATCATTGCTCATCTTCCCAAGTTTGGAGAGTCAAAGGTTCTAAAACATCGACCAATCCATCTCATATTCCTTCATGCATGACACCGTACGCTTCATTCATGATATCCAATTCTCGCATTGACAATGTGTTGGCAACTACTCTTCATCATAAG
Organism: Sequoia sempervirens; assembly: GCA_007258455.2. NCBI lineage: Eukaryota > Viridiplantae > Streptophyta > Pinopsida > Cupressales > Cupressaceae > Sequoia > Sequoia sempervirens. The sequence goes on along the minus strand of VDFB02192567.1, from coordinate 3,660 downwards.
GATTCTGAAGGCACTCTATCACAATGTGCACACATAAACAAGGTTAATTATGGTAACCACAAGATAGATCAGAGTTCTCAAAATTTGCATTCAAGTGCATGTGTCTTAGCAAAGAAACTTATTCAAGTAGGATATCATTGGAACATTATGATAGTGGCCTCTACATTAGTACCACAAGGTGGTTCAACATGTGGGTAAAATTTCCAAAAATTCAAAAAAAAATCAGGAAAATCATTTTCATCTATTAATCTAATTGATATAATTAGGTTAATTCACCCCCTTGCACACTAACATTTCACCCTGTTAAATTGAATAAATCAAATTATTTAATTTAACCCCAAAGTTATCTTATTTAATTAAATAACCCTAAACTATTTAATTAAATATCATATTTGCATCCCCTTTTCATTAAATAAATCAAAAATTTAATGAGCATCCTATTATTCCTCATCTTGCACATTAAATTTTAGTTTTAATTACTAAATTGCTAATTTCCTCACCCATCCACTTGCATAGGGGATATTCCAAAGTAATATTCTCCTATTTGGCTCCAAAAAGTAAATGATTTATTTCAAACAAACTTTCAAAGTTGTCACAAAGTGTGTTTGTTTGAATCATTCTCAACCCTTGATGCTTTCTTTGATCTATGTGATCTTTGATTCTCATCCATTGATGAGAATCCTCGATCCATGTTTCACCCTTCATTCATTATTGACCATTGATAGATCAAATCGATATATGCCCTTAATTCTTCATTTGCTCTCCTATAAATACATCACTATTTGGAGAGAAAGGGATCCATCTTTTGATAGTAAAGTTATGTTGTTGAAATTCATACTCACTTGCATCCACATTGAGCACTTTTTAGCATTTTAGTTTAATATTCATCTACATTTAGCTTAAGCATCCATTAATGGCTTCCATTTTAGATTAGCTTGTATCCATTTTACCATAGTTTACATCCATGGCTTGCATCTTTGAATGTTATTTCCATTTAGAATAGCTTGTATCCATCTCCATCAAGCATTTTAGCATTTATCACTCATCTCCATCATGTTAAACTAGTTTTGCATCCATGTTTCATTCATATCTCATCAGTTTCATCGATTTTAATCAATAAGATCAATTGGAACAAGTTCATATTATCCAAAGGGATTGGGAAAGGGTCTCCATTGCACATCAATGTGACACCACTCCCCCAATGGGATAAGATTTTAGGTCTTAGAATAGGTTTTTTTTATGCTTTCATGTCAATTTCATGTTAGTTTAATAGTTATTTAGTTTCTTGGTGATTTTGAATATCTCCTTGGGATAATGTCTTAGTGGATTAAATATTCCTCAAACCCATATATGTGAATATCTCATTGGGATAATTGGGTATTTGTGATGATGGATTAAGATGGTTGCACTCAAAATTTCAAGGTTGTCGTGGTATCATGGAATGTAAATGGTTTGTGTGGATGTAGAGGGTGTTCTGGAATGGTGGTGGAAGTTGAGGTGGGGCACCAAATGTTGGTGTCCAAGTGGTGTTTTTGGGAAGGTTGGTGTTGAGTACCCAAAAGTGTGTTGCCTTCCAAAGGGAGAGTGTGACCAAATTCGGTGGCAATCCTAGTTGTAAGACTAGGAGTTAATGTTTGACTTGGCACAAAGGATGGAGTTGGTTGAATCATAGATTGGGTTAATCCTTGTGTCAAGTTTTGTGTGAGAAAAGTGGGAGCCACATTTTCTAAGGTTTGATGCTCTTTTTTATACTCAAGGAGTTCTTCCTTAGTAAGCTCAAGTGGGTTGTTTGTGACATCTTCTACCTCATACCTTACATGATTTTGTGGTTGTTGTGAGGGGGTATAATGGCTCCTTGGATCAAATTCTTGTGGGTTTGGATCACTTGTGGTGGATGTAGTTTTGGCTTGTTCCATGATTCTCTTGTGTTGTGATCTTTTTGTAACCATAAATTGTGGGTCAACTATGCGAGAGGTGTGTTGAGATTTGTAGTGTTGAAACTCTCTAGTTGACTCAAATTTTGGTAAAAGGAACCCTCTAAGTTGTTTTGGACCAATGGTGCGAGTGGATGATGAAAAGGGTGAATGATATGGAGGATGAACTTTCTAAACTTTTGGGACAACACTTTTAGACAAAGAGGTTTGATGTTTTGATGAAAGGTGTTAATGAACTTGTAAATCTTAAAGGTGGACTTGTGACCTTTAAGATAAAATTTTCCACAAAATGTGATAACCAACTCAACTAAGTTCATGGAAAAGGATCCATTTCACACACAACATAGCTGAGTTAGGGGATTGGTTTGATGATTGTCTAAGTCCAAAGTATTGATGTGTCCAAAAGTTTCTAAAGTTGGTTTGGTAAAGTGTGATGTAAAATGTGTGAAGATGGATGAATTTTTTTTACCCAAAATGTTAACCTAAATTGAACCTTTGTCTTGCAAGACCAAAGTAGTCAGAAACATGCTATACCTCTAAAGTGATAAAACCCTAAGAACTCAACGATTTTGGTAAAATAGAACTCAATTATTTTGATAATAGAACTCAATGATTTTGATAATAGAACTCAATAATTTTGACAATATAACTCAATGATTTGGACCATGGAACTCAATGATTTTGGTAAAATGGAACTTGGACTCAATGTTTTGTAATACTTTCCTTCTCTCAATTTTGCTTGTGTTTTGGGAGTCAAAATTTTGAACATACATCAATGTGGGGTGTTCATTTGATTTAATCTTTGCTTAAGTGAGATTTTTTCATTACCGCATCAAGAAAATAGTAATTAATGTTCAAACTAAAATGGCTATGTCAAAGCAACCTTCATTTCACAAAGTCCATTATGTGAAAATCATGTAGCTAAGGTCATAGTTCCCTAGGTTAACTTTGGAAAGTATGGATTTAGATATAAGCCAAAATACTTAAAAGCCTCGAAGGATAGAATCCTTAGGACAAGCATCAATATTAGGACTTTTCAAAAGGTATTCATACTTGATCCAAAGGGTTTGAAGTTTGAAAACTTGTTGATGTGTGTTTAAAATGTTTTGGAAACAAACAATGTGTCAAACATGACTCACAAGCAATAACATTCCTAGCTCAAGTGGGTACGTTTTTCTTGGTGGGCTTGCCTCATGCCCTTCGTAGTAGAAGAGACAGTTTTACATGCAATCAAGGAAAGAGTGCAAAGGTATGTTAAGAATGAATTCTTAACCTCTACACTTTAACCAAAATCAGACATGGAAAGAAACTTCTTGGAATCTAAGTTCCAATGCACCACTTTGAAAAAATCGTTGGATGGACAAAGTTGGGAATGGAGGTTTTCACGGAATTAGGACCAATCACTAGATACTTCATTCCTTGCTTGAGAAGCCTACTTTTGTATTTGAGGATTCTTTTGATGGATACATTTCCCTTTTAGACTTTCCCCCATAGTTTCTTTGATTGATGGAGTATGATTGGGATGATTTTCTTTTGTATTCTTTGGTATCCATTTATATTTTCTTTTGTCCTTTTTGCTTCATTGCTTCATTTTCTTTGATGATCTCCTCCTTGCTTTGATAAGAATCTTTATTTTTCACGTTAGTCCTATTTTTGTATATGATATGTTGGGTGGATGAAGCGATTCTATTGGATGTTGTGGTTTATTATTTGCTAATATGTGGTT
>VDFB02192566.1:0-21675 GCA_007258455.2 Sequoia sempervirens | reverse complement strand
TGAAGCCTGGGTAAATGAAATTATAATTAAAGGGTCCAAATTTTTATTGTTGAAGCCAAGAAATTGTATGAGGTTGACATCAGAAGGAAAGAGGTTGATGATTAGATTGCAGTATCAAAGCGAGAAGAAACAGTTTGGGTACGAGTTGACCAAAATCTCAAAGAAATGGCTGATATGGGACTTGATAAGTTGGTTGCTAAGCAAATTCTCCCAAACACTGGTGATAATAGATGTTTCCTCTGGGAAAAGAGTATTGAATGGAGGTTGGTAGCTCTCAAACAAAATGTCCAAGAACAAACCAAATTGTTAAAAGAGTGTAATTTGATTAAATCAAATATCCAAATTGATTTTCCCCTCACCAATCATACCTTTGTCAAGAGTCATGCTCTTTCCAATATGGAGTGCTGCCCTTTCTTGATTAATTATTATTTATTTATTTTATTTTATTGTTATTTATTAACTATTCTTCTTTCCAAGGTAAGGTGCTGCAGTCAGATTTATTAATTAATTTATTTATTGTGGAATCGCTGCATAGACCCCATCAAACCCCCTTTGAAGAGTTGCTGTTTATATATATTTTTCTTCTTGGTTACCACTTCCTATTTCTTTGACCCACAATTTCAAGACAGGCTGCGATTATGGTTTATGGCAGGGATATGACAGATTCACAAATATAAATCTTATGGTAAGGTGACTGAAGCCTAGGTAAATGAAATTATAATTAAAGGGTCCAAATTTATTGTTGAAGCCAAGAAATTGTATGATGAGGTTGACATCAGAAGGAAAGAGGTTGATGATGAGATTGCAGTATCAAAGCGAGAAGAAACATATAGGAAAGAGTTGACCAAAATCTCAAAGAAATGGCTGATATGGGACTTGATAAGTTGGTTGCTAAGCAAATTCTCCCAAACACTGGTGATAATAGATGTTTCCTCTGGAAAAGAGTATCGAATGGAGGTTGGTAACTCTCAAACAAAATGTCCAAGAACAAAGCAAATTGTTAAAAGAGTGTAATTTGATTAAATCAAATATCCAAATTGATTTTCTAGCCATTAACTCAGATGTTTGAGCAAAGGATGATTCTCAAGGCACGAATGTTCACGCTATCAAAGATAATTTCAAGACGAGGATCAAGAAGTTATTTGATAGGCAGACATTAAATGTAGAGGATATGAGGATAATAAGCGTTATGAACGCTGCCTTGGTACAATGTACAGGTCATCTTACCACTTATCAAAGCAGGTTCGAGAACATTTAGAGCAATTGAACAATATGGAAACTGTGAACCAACAATGTTGTCATTCTCAGGCATAATGAATTGACATTGGTCATCAAAGCATTTCAAAGTTACAAAGCCAAGGTTGTTTTTAAAATATTAAATGTAATATTAATGGTCATCTTAGCTTTAGTTAGTTGTTTGTTTACCTTTAGTTAACTTAGTTTTTAGTAACTTTTGTTTTGTCTTTTGTTCGTTTTTAGCATCTTTCAGTTAAGTGTTTTAGTTTGCTTCAATTAACGATGGTTTCTTTTTAAAAACATCGTCTAGTAATTTTCTTTATAAGGAGCTTTTATCTCCTTTTGTATACATGCAATTATTAATATCAATTATCTTTTCATGGTATCAAAGCTTAGGCTCAAACCTGATTAGTTTTAGCCATTTTTTTTAATAAAACAAATCGAAGAAATTTTTTAGAATTTTATTTTTAAGAAATTTTGTGAAGCCGATTCTTTTTTAAATCGAAGGATTTTTTTTTAAGAAGTTTTCGAGCAAAATTTTGTAGCAGGTTTTTGTGAAGAATCTTTTGCAACAGATTTTCGAGGGTTTTTTCTACAGAAAATTGCAGAGTTTTTGAGGAAAAATTTGTGAGGTTTGTGCTGTTGAAAATCGTGGATCTGTTTGTGCCATTTTTCAAAGGGTTTTTTTGGACCTGTTCACATGACCTCTTTTCTGCGCCATTTTTTGATGTTTGTGGGCAGTTTGCTGTTTGTGAAAAGTCAAGGGTTTGGTGGTTTTTTTTGGGTGATTTACAAAATTGTGCCCTGCTGAGACTTGTGGAGTTTTTTGAGTATTACCAGTGGACCCGAATTTCCAGAGTTCGTGGGCAGATTTGATAGTTTTTTACTGGTTTTTCCTGATAAAAATCTTGTTCTTTCTAAATTCGTGGTTTGCAGTGTTTTTCTAAAGTTTCATGGCAACCTGAAGGGTTAAGTTTTTTGAGCCAGTTTTTGACAGAATTTTTCTGGGAAAAATAAAAAATTTCTGCAAAGAGTTTTAATTTTCTTGGGAGAATTTGCGAAAACGAGGTGCCGAGGGCCAACGTCCCCTCCAAAATCCCGTCCGGTTCCGGGGCGTCCCGTGAATCTTGGGGGCGGCTGGGGCGGGGAACCGTCCCCTTTTGAAAAACTCGAGGAAGCGTCAGGGGCCGAAGGTGGAGTTGACCAAATAGGGGCCGGTGACGATCCGGGGCCGGAAAGGAGACTTGGTGAGCCGTCCTCAATAAATCTCTACGAGGGGCGGCCGGCCCGTCCCACTATGGCTGAAAGCCAAAAACGCAAATTTTAAAACATGAAATTTAAAAGGTGAAATACTGCCCTCATTATGGCATGTGGGGCCAAGTGTTTTAAGAGTATAGTTACAAGACTCGCCCAAACTCGGCGAGTACTCGCGAGTCCCGAGGCGAGTGACCCTGAACGAGTCCCAGAGACTTGGCTACCGAGTACTTGCTGAGACTCGGTAGACTCGCCGGACTCGCTGGACTCGGCAGACTCGCCGAGTTTTGTGCCTCAGACTCGGCCATTTTAATTAAATTTTTTTAAAAAAATTGCAATCTTTAATTTACAATTTTTTTAATTAAATGGTGTGCGCCATGAAGGTTTGTGTGGTTTCGAAGGTCTTCATTTGGGCTTGGTGGCGGGGGCTCTGCCCCTCGACCCCGCCCTGTATCGCGACAGGGAGCGCGCCCAGGGCGCTACCCCGGGACCCCGCGAGGGGCGCTGCCCCCAGACCCCCGCAAGGGGCGCTGCCCCTTGACCCCGCTGGGGGCGTTGCCCCCAGACCCCCACAAGGGGCGCTGCCCCTTGACCCAACTGGGGGCGCTGCCCCCAGACCCCCACGAGGGGCGCTACCCCCAGACCCCCGCGAGGGGCACTACCCCTCGATCCTGTTGGGGTGTTTCCCCCAAAACCTCATTAAAACTATAGGTCTAAGCATGTTATAGGCCAATGATGAATCATGATCATTAAACCTACAAAATACATATCCCCTGTTGCAAATCTTTGCATCTTTTGCAGTCAAAGCCATAATCAAGGATTATCTTGTTCCATACATTAGACATACGATATTGTATTTTGATTTTCATAACAAACTTTAAAACTATATGGCAGCAATGTAGCCTTTGGGCATTTTGATATAAGTTTATAAATTATAACTTGGAGGTTGTTTTATGATTTGTGTAACTGTATGTTAATTTTGAATGCGTATTGACTATTGACTTTGAGTATTGGCATAATGTTGAACACAAATGTTATATGTTAATGTTCTATAATGTGTATCATGCATGCCTTATTCATGTTATCTATTAAATATTTAAAATTTCCCTATATTTTTTAAATTTTCCCTATATTTTTATATAGCCGTCCCCTGCCGTCCCTAATTTTAGCCTCAAAAATCGGAAACTTGGGGACTCGTCCCGCCGTCCCCTGCCGTCCCCGTCCCGGAAACTTGGGGTAACCTTGGAAAAAAGTTTTTTAAATTTTGCAGTTTTTTGAAGATTTTTTTACTTTTTTAGAGTTTTCGAAGGTTTTTCTAAAAAATCTTACAGTTTCTGAGCCTCTTTTTTAGAAGATTTTTGGAAAATTGTGAATTGTGCCAGCTGATCACAGAGTTACCTTGTTTTTCGTGCTTTGGAAAATGGGAGGGATGGCTGCTTTGACCAACGTCATGTTGGAAAGTACGCAGAGGTTCAATGGAAAGAGTTATAATATCTGGAAGCAGAGGAAGCTCACAGTTTTCGAGTACTCAAATGCCTCAATCTCCACTCAAGGATGTTGTTGACGCATAAATTGTGCCACCTCAGCAAAATATATGATTATTTTCTGTTGATATTTCAAAAGGCTCCTAAGTTAGTGAAGCGTTAAAGTTTCCTGGATGCTAAGGATTCTTTTAACCCTCTTTTGACAGTTTAAAAATTCAGTTACATTTGTGTTATAAATATGTAACTAATGGACTGAAATAGGATCTCTTCTTTTTTAACATAGTTATTTTTGGGAAGAAGATAGTTTTTCTGACACAAGAGTTTGCAAGTCTGTGAGCTTGTTAATTTCTAAACATTCTGAATAAAGTAATCTTTCTTTGGGAGTCTGTGTGTTGTCATTGATTCTAGGTTATTATTCCTATGTTTATAATAGCTATTTTCAATGTTCATCATTCCATGTTAGTTTACATTTTAAATTTATCCTGAAATTAGTAAGATTAGTCTCAAAATAATGTAGTGGTCTGTGAACTAATTATTGTTTTGAAACTGAAATTTTTTATATATTCCATATGCACATTCATGATTCTGGAAGTAATAGCCTTTGAGTTGTTACCCTTATATAATTCAGTGACCATTTCATTTTCTTTGCATGTTTTCTCGTCTCTTTAATTGTTTTTCCTTTCTACTTTCTGGTTAAAAGCAAACCCATAAAATAAATTTGCGTAATGCTGCACTCAACGATGCATAAGCAGGTCTATTTTTTTTAAACGGATAGAGATTTCAATTGTAGGGAATGAAATAAAGCCATGGGTGGGTGAGACTTCTATTGCACTCTCTGAAATGAATGGAGTAAAATTGCTCAATCATTTGCCTTCATGCATGAACAGAGCACATATGAAGTTAATCTTTCCCACAAATCACATATCTTTGGTGAGACAGAAAAGAGAGGAATGAGAGCTTTTTGCTTGCATTTTCTTTGTTGTCTGACTATGCTTGGTAGCATTGAAAAGTAAATCAATTTCATTTTTATGCTTGAAGAGCCCTTTGTAATTTCAGTCAATGGAACAATTTGTTTTCAGTGACGAGGTTGATTAGACCAGTGCTCTTTCTCTGCCTCCTTTTCTGAACTGAAAGCAGAGATTTCAATTTCAATTAATCGTTACCAGAGTTTAAGACTGGTGAAGAAAAGTTCTTCGGTTCTGCGGATGCCTTGGGGCCGCATTGGTGCCCATTGTGAGGCACGGTAGGCATGCTATAGCAGGATCAACGCTTTCGCGCAATGAGAATATCATGCTCGCCCGTTTTCGAAAGAGGTGTATTTGAAGTGCCAGCGATCCTTCAGCAAAATCTCTATTTTTCAAAATTCCAAGTCTTACGTGAGTATGGATCTCTAGGAGAATTTTTCTTTCATCTCGGATTCGTAAGATAGACTCCGTACTTGCCCTTGCGAGGGAGTATTCTTTCTTTTGAATTCCTTGATGAAATGAAAATTTCAAAAGGAATCCTTGATGCTAGAATCATCGGCAAAAAAGTCTATTTCTTTTCAAAAACGTTGTCGCTTTCAAACTAAGCGTCCCTTGAGCGGACCCCTTTTCTTTTGAAGGGTTCCCTAAGGGACCCCTTTGAAAGCTCTTCCTTCAATTGTTGACTGTCTACCTGTTTGCCTACATGGCTTCTTTTTGTCATCTAACATGTTTTGTCTGCGAATTAACATGTTGCTTTGCAGGTGCACCTATGAAGCTGTTTTTCAACCGACCTTGAAGGACCGAGTACCTGTAAGGCCCCATCAGACTCTACAGAGCCTCCTACATCTGGCTTCCTTCAGGACCGAGCACCTAGGGGGCGCCTCCTTTGCAAGTTTGAGGACCTGTGAAACGCTTACATCCTGCGGGATCTCTTTGTTCAACTTTGCAATTCCAAGGACCTACTGAGCCTTCTGTTCACCTTTCGTAGTTCTGTGGATCTGTGGCGCATTTGTTCAACTCTCCTTGGGTTCAAGAACTTGTGGAGCTAGCTCTACTTCCTGAGCTTTCAAGTGGGTCAAATTGCAATCTACTTCCTCGATGGTTCAGGTATACATTTCTAAACTCTTTAGATCTACTTTACCTCGCATCTGGTAGCACATATGCTCGCTAAAGTGGGGGAAAAATGTAATGGAGTGAATTTGCATCCCCTCACCTAAGAAAAATTAAACTCGACAATGCCTTTCCACTTCATCCATTTCACTTCCACCCACATAGCGGTTGTCTATAGTGTCGATGGGGGAATTTTTGTCGGGGACGCTAGCGCGACACGCCACCGTTCTGACGGGATTCCCACCTTTGGAATTTGCAGAGGCGTTACACTTCTCCATTGGCAACGAAGAGTAACAACCTTGCGCCCTTGACTAACCTCGAACAACTCTTTTGGGCTGCTATTCATGCTAAAACATTGATTCATTCCTTCAATTCAATCTTCTTCAAGCTTCTACACACTCCTTGAGCATTTACACAACATTCTCCACCATTGTTGAAGCTCCAAGGCGAGACTTTGTTGGATTTTACTCTCGTTGTTGCGGCAACGGTTACACCTTCAAGCTTGCGAGCTCACATCTCCCTTCACATGCTTGAGGGCATCTTGTTTGGGAGGTGATATTCATTCATTTTAGCATTGTCGTTTGATTTACGTAGCATAGTGATGTTGCCATTGCTTGGCATTTCTTCCATTACTTTCTTTACTCTGCTGGAGTTTACTCTTGTTCTTGCGGCAACGGTTACACCTTCAAGCTTGCGAGCTCACATCTCCCTTCACATGCTTGAGGGCATCTTGTTTGGGATGTGATATTCATTCATTTTAGCATTGTCGTTTGATTTACGTAGCATAGTGTTGTTGCCATTGCTTGGCATTTCTTCCATTACTTTCTTTATCACATTTTCTATCTCGTGGCTATTTTGGTTGTCTGTGGAGGTGGGAACACCAAAACAGGGGTTTGATTGCGGCAAGCCCTAAAACAGCCCCAACATTTTTCCCCGTTCTGTTGTGTGTAGGTTGGCATTCGTGTGGAGCTTGCGGGAGGCTGGACCATTCATAAGTTGTATCTCTATCACCTTTTTATTCTTGTCAACTTCTCCTTTTAAGTTAAAGTATCCTTCTTGTTGTCTTACCCATTTGATTATTTCCAGTTTTTCGTTATTGCTTAAAATCACATTTACCAAGTAGATTAGCTAAAACTCTCTCGGTTTTAACTGTATTTCGTACTCTCTATCTGTACGGATGCCAGCGTGCCACGCTATCGTCCATCTTCTACACTGGGGTCCTCTAGCAGAGAGCTACTAGGGTCACAGTTTTGACTTGGGAATTAGCTCATCTGGTTCTCTCAATCTCTCTGGTTGATAGAAGGACAGTAGCAGATCAATAGCCCTTCCTTTTCACCCTCCTAAAACACTAAACTTGCCTTAAACAAATCTCTAGCGTGAGGTAGATCAAGGCAGCTGATCGTTCTAGACCCTCCGTGACCTAAGGTCCTAAGCGTTCAATCCCCCCCTCCTCTCTCTCTCTCTCTCTCTCTCTCTATATATATATATATATATATATATATATATATTGGATATATCTTGGCAAGGAAGCCACATATGCAGACATGGGTTCACATATGCGTACATGGACGCATATGCACGTATGTAGGAACTATCACAGCTACAATCGTGCATGTACGTTCACGTGCTTATAAGCAAACACATGCATGCACCTATGTATATTGCCTCACATTATCTTGATAACGTATGTGAATGATAAACTTTGGTTGGCAAGGAAGCCAATTCGAGGTAAATAATAATGTCGCAATTGAGGAAACATAAGTTTCCGTTTTATTTGTCCTCAGCATTAAAAGGAGCTCAATGGCTTAAAGTTAAAAGTGGGCTGAAGTAAACATTATTGTCATAGCCTTTTAATTTGAAGGCAAAAGAATTATTATGTCATCAAAGTGTTTTGTGGGAAAACCCATATCTTAATGGGAACCTATTTAATCGATTTTGAACCGAAATCTTTAACCAAATTAATTGACCACGTTAAGGGTGGTATACCCGGCAAAGCCATGTAAGTGGCAAGACATGGTGATTTTTGTATTTATCTAATCTTTGTTTAAACATAAATCTTCTTTAGCAAAAATTTAATCATGGCCCGCCTCTACAAAGGTGGCACCGAAACATAGTTGGCAAAGTTATCGGGCCTCTTGTATTTGGATTATTGCACTATTATTTGGTTGTGTATTTCTTCCTTTATTCTTGCAATGAACCTTTCAAAAGATGACCGGGTAATATTTAACCTGATGCTTGAGCTCTCCCTCGTGGAAATCCCCGCTTTCAAAGGAGACTATTGAGGGATCAAACAACATTGTGGAGCCATGTTCTTAAACCAATTCTTGATCCCCCGGGTGAGTAAAAATGCTTATTTAATATGGTCAATTTGGAACCAAATGGATAACAATTTTGAAACTGTTTTGGCAATTGAAATCATTCAAATGATATTTATACCACTATTAGCAACTAAGCGGGGGTTGGTCGATTGAGCTACCATCAATGTTTTTAGTAGACAGTGACTCCTTTAAAAGGAGAGACGGATATAGTGACAAAAGCAAGAAAGTGTTTAGTGTAAGCAATATGAGCTAGGAAGATAATCAGTTCCAATCTTTAGTAGACTCCTTTGTGAGGAGCTTCGATTTCAAGGAACTCTTAGAGAGTGACTACCGTCAAGCTTAACTGAGCAAGTAACCGTGGAATAACTCTTGATGCCACTTCTTTCTTAATGTCTAAAACTTGTCATGATAAAAGAAAGAGTGCATATGTTGAATTGTTTAGATTCCTGAATCGAATGCTTAGCTTCACATATAGGTAAAAGATTCTGTAACTTCGTGAGTAAATCCTACTATTATTACTCTTCTCAAATTATCCTATCCTAAGGAACAGGAATGTGTATTATTGCCGTCCATTATAAGCAATTACGAAAGCTTCCTAATTCCTTGAATGACTTTTGATCTTTCCCCGAGTTGTCAAATAAACTACTGTTTCTTGGTTGTTCAATGTTTAGAACTCGTTTAACCATGAAAGAGTTTAATGATTTGCTTCATGCCTTGTTGGGTAAATGGAAACAGCCTTTAGAGAAATTATGAGGAGCTATTAATTACAATAAGTTATACTGAACTATTCTCGTTCTCCTTACTTCTTATTTTGCTACATGTTAGGGAAAGATTAGCGTTGCAACTCAGTGAGAGCAGTTTTAGAACTCTTCTACTTTTTGAATAATTTACAAATTGTTTCGGGTTGAATATGATGACCCATTGCATTCTTGGGAGTGCTTGAAAGTCAAACATAAATATATCATAAAAGAGGTTACTACTCTATTTTCTTTACTTTATTTGGTATGTGTTAATCACCTTGAGGGTATCGAGGGTCTTTTAACCGTTTTACTTGAGAAAGAATTTATCTTTATAGTAACAACCAATTAGGTTTATCTATAGCAATGAAACCCTAGAGTAATAGTTTAAAACTCGAACCAGTGGCCGAAGCCCAGAATCCAAGGTTCATGCCTCATATTTTGGGTATACAAGAAAATGTATCTTTAAAGGGGCAAGTGTGCCCTAGTTTGAAAACGTTTCTTAAAAGGGGCAAGTGTGCCCTAGTTTGAAAATGTTTCTTTAAGGGGCAAGTAAGCCCTAGTTGAAAATGTATCTTTAAAGGGGCAAGTATGCCCTAGTTTGAAAATGTATCCTTGTCTTATTCCGGAAGGGTTTTGAGGGAGGCCAAACCCAGTGAACTGTTTCTTTTGTGTTTACATGTTGGGCGAAGCAGATAGCTCCAGTAAGCCCAAGGTTAGTTGCGTTTTCCAAGTCGAGCAAAGTGGGTAAACCACGACTACACTCTAGAAGCATTTGTACAGTTGTGCAAAAACTATGGCCATAGTAAGTGCAACAGCCATTGATTGCACTTGTCAGTTCACCGTGACCCAATTGCTTAGCTAGCTAGAGGAGTTGTGATTGGTTGGAGGGTATCCATGGTAGCACGACAGTGTTAGTTAAATAGGGCACAACACCAGGGCTCAAATGGCAAAACAAGAGGGTTCCCACTTCCCAACAAACCTTTCCTTGAAGGGTAGAGCCACTTCCAGTTAGGAAGATGAGTGGGGGACCGCTTAAGTCCAAGGTTGGAGGTAAAGCACCCGAATGATGCTCTCCCTCTTGGAGGTGGCATGTCGAGGCTTGGAAGATAGTAAGAATCAGATGAAGTTCTCTGACCTTATTCTTTCACAATTATTTATGTAGCTTAATCAATTATATACAGATTTGTATCTTGTTTTGATATCGGAATATCAATTAAAAAGTAACAATGCTATTTTCTTTATATGATTATGCAAATGAAATGCAGTAGCAAGATAGTTTATGTTTTATGTTTTCAAATATCTTGTTTATGCTTTAACCTTTTGGTGAAAACTCTCAGTTAATTTGTGTCAGAAGGAGATTAGTTGTTACACTAGTTAAATGCAATTCTATAGGGAAGGAAGGAGAAATTGCTCTATGAACGCCAAAAAAATAGTCACTTCGAATTTCTATGATTGTGATTTTATATTTCTAGTTTGTCAGTTGACGCCAACCAGGTGTTGTGATTCAACCAACAATTTTCTTTTTGGGTTTAAGGTATCTCAACCTAAGATACCTTCGGTGAAAAAGAAAATAGAAAACATTTACGTTCAGGCAAAGTTTTACAAAGATATGCATATAAAATTAATTGATTTGAGAAAGTCTACAGGAATAACATACTTATGCTTGTCTTGAGTTTGCATGATCATACAATCAAAGAACATAAAAATTCAAAAAAACAAAACCCAGTGCACATAGAAAATTTCATACACATTTGCTATAAACTGCACATTCATGGCAATGGATTCCTTCACATTCAACTGAATGTTAAGAGCCACAAATTGTTTTTCATTTAATGATATGTTGGCATTTAAATTAGCACCTCTGGAGTGCTGATTGTAAACGTTCAGCTATTTCAAATGTTTTGCAACACTTCTTCATTATTTAAAGAGGCGAAGTCCCTCTCTGCTGAAAGCAATGCGTAAGGAAGGGAATGGTAAACTAAGGTTCCTATCTTTTTTTGTACTTTAGCGGTAGGACACAAGGGTGCACAAACACAATGCGCTGCAGCTAAGCTTTTTCTCTGGTTTCTGCAGATCTTAACTACGACTGTTCTAGCTTTTAATCTATCCAATATCCTCAAGGTAAACAGAGCATGAGGGCATAGGAGCAGGAATGGGTTGGTTGGATCACTTGAATCCACCGTCTCCTTAGAATATGGCCGAGGCTCTGAACTCTCGGATATACGCAAGGATAAGGTTTTAAACAAGTAAACGCTCTTCACAGTAAGCTGGATCTGAGACCTGCCAAGGAGGAGGAACCCCTATCTGAGGTATGGGCTAGGAAACGACTTACAAGAAACAACAAATTACGATGTCTTGGCCGACAAACTTGCTAAGGAGGAGGAACCCCTATCCGAAGTATAGGTTGAAGGACAATCCATTAGACAACAACAAACAATAACTGCCAATGACAAATATGCAAGGAGGAGGAACCCCTATCCGAGGAGGGAAATGAACAACAAGCTATTGAACACAAAACGTAGAAAGAACTCAAATACGTAGATCAAAATGCAAGCGCCTTCTGATATTCTTCTTCAAGCTTCATCAACGAATTACAAAGATTGGGACAGCAAAGGCATGAAATCATGCACAATTACGATCAACCAATGAACTCTCATCCAAGAGTGCACAAATATTCGCTTTCAAAGCTGTTGGCAACAATGGCGCAACAATTTTGCATAGCAAGTAAAGGTTAAACAAACAATGAGCCCAAAGCTCTTATTTATAGAACTCAAAGGAGTGGGCAACCCCAAAATCTCCTTGAGTTAACAATGAGTTCTTGCCAATCAATTAGCAAGATTTATTCCTAAAAAGGGGGAACAAGCAGTTAACTGGAAAACTACTTCAATTAACTGAAACTAAACAAAGAGTCAACTAGAAACTACTTCAGTTGACTGAAAGTAAACTAAAGGTGAACTTTAATGTAAAATATACCTCCAAAATAGACATCCACGTTTAGTGGAGATCTGAGATCCACAAATTATGGAAGCCAGTTAGACATCCTTGATCAATGGGATCTGACAATGCATGATTTGTGGGGTATGGAGTTAATTTGGAAAGGGGCATCAAGTTAACTCCAATTACATTAAATGTCCTCTTGAGTTGACTTGGGATGAGGCATCAAGTCAACTTCAAGTATCATAAATGCCAATTGGAAGGTAGGACGTCCTTCCTAGGTGTCTTTTCACACTTCACCACTTCTGGTCAACAGCTCCTTGATCCATGTATTGACTTCTTCCGTTTACAGATAGTCAATGCTTTGATGACACGACATCTCCTCTTCTTGCGCAAGCTGTTGCTCTTGGTAACTTTGGCAGCTTCGTGCTTGGAATGACCTCTTCGCAGCTAGCAAGCCAAGGTGCTTACTGCCACGCGGGAGGTGGTAATACTGGTCTTTCCACTGCAAGATCAACCTTTCTTCTTCGTCCAGAGTAATTATTGCGGCTCTCCACTGAGCGGGAGATGTATTCTTTTCAAAGATAAAGATCCACAGACTGCTGATAATGTCTGTTTGCTCTCCAGGAATGTGTGTAAGATCTAGTTGGAGAGTTGCTGGTGCAAGGTCTGGTTGTTCAATTGGAGCCCAAGGATGCCAAATTGTCATTCTGTGAAGAAGAACTCGCCTGTTGAATGTAAACACGGATGTGTTTAGACAACTTCTGAAAAACCCCTAAAAATAGCCACTCGCCGAGATGTATTTTTTCGGAAAAAATCCAGCGCATGGGTTTTGTTCGTGCTTCAATGCTGAACAAACCCAGTTCCTTAGAATTTTGATTCTGAAACTTTTTCGAAAAAACCCCCAAAAATAGGGGCAACAAGTTTGGTGATTCTAGAAAATCTGACGAGATGGGTTTTACTGGAAAATTATTTTGAATCTGCCCAATTGATCAGATTTGTGGTAGCCTATTGATTTGTGTGACATGCAAGAAAATCTAAGACAAGAAAAAAGGAAGTAGACAGAAGATAGATTGGAAGTTTTTAGTCTGACTCCCCGAGAAAATCTATCTTTGAATCCAACCTTAGATTAGCAATCTTCCTCTGTCTCTGATCTTCAAGAAATATCGAAGAACGGTCAAAAACCTTAGCCAGATCTGTAAATGGCGTCCTTGAGAGCTTATTGTTGTTCTTGATCATCAACGTGAAATGAAATAATGAGGAGGGACGCCTATACCTTGATTATATAGACTTAAGCCTTAGATCCACAAGTTTGGGAACTTAACTCATGATTAAAAGTTGATTTGGCTTGATCTAAAGTTCAAAAAGGTGATTTCCACTGATCGTGGAGCAAGTTGGCCAAGTTTATCTCAAAATATCTTGACTTTAGTCAACAACTTTTCCTTTGACCTTTTCTAGGCGTCCCTTTCGAGTTTTGCAAGGGAGCAAGTTGGCCAAGTTTATCTCAAAATATCTTGACTTTAGTCAACAACTTTTCCTTTGACCTTTTCTAGGCGTCCCTTTCGAGTTTTTGTAATGAGCCTTGCTCAAACTGAACAATATTTGCCCTAATTTGCTGCTTGTAATTTTGTCAAACAGTTCATATGCAACCTTGTACTTGCTCCTGCACCTTACAAATGTTTTCTATCTTCCTTATGCCTCAAAGACGAAAAGAAAGGCTAGCAAATGACTGGTTTATCTTTACTTTTTTCTGCCTGTGTACAATTGTCCACACACCCAACCAATTTCTGCTTTCAATGAATGATTTGATTAAATCCGAGTAACTCCTTTGCACAATGCCAAACACAGCAGCTTCTCCTCACATTGTACAGTCTTAACAACAGATCAGCAGCAGTCAGCATATATTTATTAGCTCCAGCAAGCAACACTAACACATGCAATTTCCTTATTCTGAGAATACTGCAGCAGACTTCTTCTCTACATACAGATTTGGTATTTTTGCTTGAAAAGGATTTCAAAGTGTTCCAAATGTGTGCATTCCAATGCTCTAAGCTGGTACCAAGCAATCATGAACAAACCCTACCCAATCTGTCCTTTATTCTTGCATTTGGCTGGCTTGTAATTGTGTCAAACACTTTGTCTGGAAAGTGTATTGTAGCTGGTATGTTGTTCAGTTCGCAAGATTGAATGACAAAGGGGTTTGTGAATATTACTATCTTCAACTACTACTATCCCAACCTCTAATTGAAAATATACTGCTTCTTTGAAACTTTGAATGCATTCATAAAGAACTAAGTGAAAATATTGCATCTACAGCCCTTAGCATTTTGTCATACAGTTATCATGCATCCTCCTACTATGATCAAAACTAATACAATGAGACAACTACTTATTCCTTCTCTTTTTAAATCGCAGATCATTACAATGCTTCATAGAATGGCCAAGACTCTTGGCTTTAATACATATGATCAAGATGGTTAAATCTGATATCAACTATCACCTACAACAATGCCTTATAGTAAGCAGCTAAATATCATGAAAATAACAATGCAAACATCCCTTTCCTACAATGGTAAAGAGTTCTTACAGCTGACAATGCCCAACAAGCTGGTTTGTAATCTCTATCACCAAATTTGGCCAAAGTACTGTAGCACGGGGTACTATTCACGGAACTGTAGCGCGGTACTGTAGCGACTACTGTAGCGCGGCACTGTAGCAAATTCACTATTCACGTGTACTGTAGCGATTTCACTGTTCATGCGTACTGTAGCAACCAGCAAAATAAAAATATTTCACAATAAATCTTTAATGCCAGCCAACTCCAAAGTTGTATGTTTTCAAAATTGGCCTTAGGCCACAAATTTCTGCCCTAATGAAGTGACTGAAGTATCACCTCCAGGCTGCAATAACTCAGGTGATATTGCACACCCTCAAAATTGCTATCAATGGGAGTTTTCGTTCCCAAAGACACTGATTATCTGCAGACCACTTGGCTCCACAAATACTCAAGAAGAAATCATCAATCATCAACATCAAATCTGCCTGCCTCAATAGCGAGACCTCAAGGTCTATTTATGCTTTTTCCTCTAGAGGTCGGCCTCAATAAAATAATATTATCTTTTTGTTTCTAGAAGATTCCAATATATTTTAATTTTTGCACTTTATAAAATATTAAAATATTATATTATTAATAAAGTGCATCTCAACATCAAATTATAAAATAAGGTTTCCATAAATAGAAATAATAATAATATATGATGGAAAACCTTACTCCAACCGAAAACTGAGCCAAGTAATCACCGAATGACTACCAGATGACTCTCTCATCATGCCTCATTAGCCTACGAGAGCCGTTAATAGGTTAATTCCTCTGAACTCCATTGCTCACGAAAAAGGGGACATTACAGTTTTGCAAGTTTTTTTATTATTTTCTCTATTGAATGACCCCAGTTTGATCTTGAATCCAAATTGATCTGTCGATCCTAAGTTGTTGCTAGTACATTCATTGTCGAGCTAGATTTGAAACGAAGAGAAGTACATGGGAGGTACTTAGCTAAAAAGTTGAGTTTGTGGCCTCAAAAGGAAGGGTGCCTTTCTCAAGGAAGGGCACTTTCACCTTTGCTTTGGTGAATTTTCAATGTTCGTTCTTTAGTTTTTTAATCTGACCTCTCGTGCTTTGATTCGAAATCCCCGTTGATCGGAGAATCAGATGATCTTGTTAGATATCTCATCAGGTAGCCAGCTCCGTTTCGCTGAAGATGACTGGAGTTGGAAAACTTAGAAGCCAGTTAATGGCACCTTTATTCAAGGGCGTCCCTCATTGAAAAGGGCGCTTTTGCTCCTTTGCACAGTGATCTTCATCTGAAATATGCTCCAGTTTGATTTTGATTATTGGTTGATTGCCTTGTTAGATGCTTGTGCTTGCAATTGCATTGTCAAGATCGACCTAGACTGAGAAAATTGTCTTGGGAGGCCTTCAGACATCTGACAGCATCCGGATTTCCAAAAAGAAGGGCGCCTTTCCTTGGAAAGGGCGCTTTTTCCACCTTAATCTTTACTTCAACAGCCATTTCTTGGTATCTTTGTCAACTGCCTCTTTTCGCTCTGTTGACAACTATCGGTGATCAACTCATCAAATGATCTTGTTGTTTGTTTCGTTGTCGAGCCAGCAGGAGAATGCCGAGGATGACTGCCTTGGATGAATTTGGTGACTACATTTGGCCCCTAAGGTTCAAGGGTGCCTTTCTCTAAAAAGAGCTCTTTTTGCACATTTTGAACTGACTTCTCCTTGGTAGCATTTCCAGAGTTAGTCAAATTTTGGCCTTTTCCAATTTTGAGAATCTCCTTGAGAAATCTTCATCTCTTCACCTCTCACATTCACCATGTAGCTTTACTGATTCGAGCATTTTCGTTGACGATGTGAATGCGTGCGTCTTGGCAATCACCTTCACCATGTTGTGTGTATGGGTGTTTGGAAAAATGACTAAGGCATTTGATTGCATAGCCTCCTCTTGGTAGCAAGGTGTGCATTCTCCAGACTTAGTCAATTTTCAACATTTTTTACTTTTGAAAATCCCCTTCATCGCAGAGTATCTTTTCAAGCATTTCCACCATGGTTTCTTCGTTGAAGCTTTTGAAGCTTAGCTTTCAGCACCTGGTACTGGCCAATTTGCCATTAATGGCTGCAGAGCTCCTAACTTTGTTCCTGAAAAATAGAAATAGACCCACCAAAGTAAAACGTGTCTTTTGGTGATTATGACTTGACCAATGTGATTGTGAAGTCGTTTAATCCTATAAAAATCATTTTCAATCATTTCTGGGAAGGTCCTATTTTCGGGGGTTTCCCTGAAAATAGGGGCATAAAACCCTAATTTTCAAATTTTCAGAATTTTGCACATGTGTTCCTGGATAGAAACCCACAAAGCCCCTATGTTTGGTTTGACCTAAAACAGACTTTTGACGACATTTTCATGTGATTTAGCTCAATTTATACAAAATGCCAAAAATTTATTTTGGGTACAACATGATAAGTAACAATCAACCACAGAGAGCAATGCCATAAGAATTTTTGCACAGAACAAAGTGACAACTGGATGTCACCCAAACTATCCAATCACCAAATTTTTACAAGAGAAGTACCTAATCAAAAGAAAATTAAATAAAGAACCCACTTGCCTACACATAGTATTCTGCAAGTGTTGGACCACCTTTCTTTTCTTCACCATCATCTTTTTCAACCTGGGGTGGATCAGGCAACAACCCTTTAAGACCTGGAACACAACCCCCATCTCCATCTCCTTCCCCTGGATGTTTCTCCAGGGGTGGGCCCGAATCCACGAGATCACCCCCCACATCCTCACCCATCCCAATTTCAACGACTTTATCCCTGTCTTCCTCCACAAGGCCCCCAACAAGAGGCTCCACACAGCTGTGATCTCCCTTTCCTTCATATGTGGAATAGTCTTGCAGTTCATCAGTCCATTCCCCATTAGAGGGCCAACCATCTTGGAGGTGGCATGCCGAGGCTCAGAAGATAGTAAGAATCAGATGAAGTTCTCTGACCCTATTCTTTCACAGTTCTTTATTTAGCTTAATCAATTATATGCTGAAAGGATTTGAAACCTTCGTTTTGATATTGGGATATCAGTTAAAAGTAACAATGCTATTTTCTTTATATGATTATGCAAATGAAATGCAGTAGCAAGATAGTTTATGTTTTATGTTTTCAGGAGATTGGCTGTTACACTAGTTAAATGCAATTCTACGGGAAGGAAGGAGAAATTGCTCTATGAACGCCAAAAAAATAGTCACTTCGAATTTCTATGATTGTGATTTTATTTTTCTAGTTTGGTCAGTTGACGCCAACCAGGTGTTGTGATTCAACCAACAATTTTCTTTTTGGGTTTAAGGTATCTCAACCCAAGATACCTTCAGTGAAAAAGAAAATAGAAAACGTTTACGTTCAGGCAAAGTTTTACAAAGATATGCATATAAAATTGATTGATTCGAGAAAATCTACAGGAATAACATACTTATGCTTTTTTGAGTTTGCATGATCATAAGATCAAAGAACATAAAAATTCAAAAAAACAATAACCAGCGCACATAAAAAATTTCATACATATTTGCTATAATCTGCACATTCATTGCAATGGATTCCTTCACATTCAACTGAATGTTAGAGCCACAAACTGTTTTTCATTTAATGATAAGTAACAATCAACCACAGAGAGCAATGCCATAAGAATTTTTGCACAGAACAAAGTGACAACTGGGTGTCACCCAAACTATCCAATCACCAAATTTTTACAAGAGAAATACCTAATCAAAAGAAAATTAAATAAAGAACCCACTTGCCTACACATAGCATTCTGCAAGTGTTGGACCTTCTTTCTTTTCTTTACCATCATCTTTTTCAACCTGGGGTGGATCAGGCAACAACCCTCTAAGACCTGGAACACAACCCCCATCTCCATCTCCTTCCCCTGGATGCTTCTCCAGGGGTGGGCCCGAATCCACGAGATCACCCCCCACGTCCTCACCCATCCCAATTTCAACGACTTTATCCCTGCCTTCCTCCACAAGGCCCCCAACAAGAGGCTCCACACAGCTGTGATCTCCCTTTCCTTCATATGTGGAATAGTCTTGCAGTTCATCAGTCCATTCCCCATTGGAGGGCCCACCATCTTCAATGCAGTCTCCATCATCTTTGTTGAAGATAGTGGATTTAACAGCCTCTGCGGCTCTAAGGAATGCTTCTCTGATGCCCTCTGTAGAAAGTGCACAGTTTTCCAGGCCTGCATCCTCCAGCCTCGGAGGAACGATGCTGCTGCAGTTCAAGTTTCCTTTGTTCGACTCCATTTCCATGTCCATCTACAACCGACGTTATTACAGGAATGAGAAATGACAGCGTATGTATGACAATTTTAAAGAGAGCCTGGCGGTTTCGAATTTATTGTCGGCAATATGGTGATAGACAGGAGGGCTTTTGACTTCTGTACTTATATGTCAGTAGTTACGTTAGTAATACAATTTTGTTTTACTTGCAATACAAGTACTTGCATCTTTTAAGGATGCAAGGGATGGGCAGATAAGTAAAAAGGTATAAATATTTTGGCATACAGTGAATTCATCACCAGCAATTTACTGATTGAAAATTTACAGTACGGCAGGAAAATTCACTCTATGACAATTCACCATACGAAAAATTAATTGTATAAATTTTTGGTGGTTAATTTTTCATGGCGGTGAATAGATGGTGGGGTGAATTTTCCAACGATGAATTGTTGACAGTAAATTTTCCCTCAATGAATTGTTGTGTGATACAACTTATTAAGTAATTTCAATATGGTTTGACAAGGAGTTAAAAATTGTTTTGAGCTATGAGACAAGGAAAGTCCACTTATAAAAAAGTTTATCCACTAATTATATTGAAAAGATGAGAATTGTAGCTTCAAAATTAAAATGAGGTAAATCAATTATTTGCGTTAGATATTAATTTATTGAAATGTTTTAATTGGTTCAATACTTTTATATTGAAATTGCTATTTGAGTTAATGTCTCAATTAAATTTATTACATATAATTTGAAATTATTGAAGAAAATAAAATTAAAATGGAGAGTCCACATGTATTGATGGGATGGTTAAGTCATTGAAAAACATACATATGCAAGATTCAAAATAAAACAAAATGAAGGTTAAAATAACATTAAATTTTCTATTTTAAATCAAACTAATACGGTGAGATGAAGATGAACAAGATAATATTAATTTATCAAAAACACTTTAAATAGTTTGATGTGTAGCTAAACTTCACTAGATATAATTTGGAACTGTTGAAAAGAAATTAAAATGGAGAGTCTACAAAGCATAGACCAAATGGTTAAGCCACTGAAAGACATGAATAGGAGTCACAGATATATATGCAAAATTCAAAATAACAAAAGGAAGATCAAAAGAATATCAAACCCTCCATTTTTAATCAAATTAATACCTTCGATTAAGCTAAACATATATTAGACAAAACAAATGAATAACAATCTTATCAATGCAAAACTTTTTGTTGAAGTTGATTGCTTGAAATGAAACAAATGTGGTTGTCCAAGGATATGCACAAGATTTCTATAGTATGTACCTTAAAGCTCTGAAAATTATGAATTTTTTTGATGAAAAATTGGGTTGAATTTATACATGTTTTAATAGGGATGTGAATGGTGAGGATTTGATCTTGGATGAGTGGTGGAGATTGATTGAAAGTGAGTGGAGAATCTTGATAGGCTAAACTATGTAAGAGGAGTTATGACAACTCTTTCATGGACTCTAAAATGGGTATGAGTAATTAGTTGTTTTTATTTATTTATTTTTATTAATTAGTTGTGCATGCACTAAAAAAATTTAGGAAATCGTAAAGGAGTTATGATTGAATAGGAGTGCATAATTAGACTTTTTAATTATTTATGGAGAAATAAGTGAAAATAGAATTATTTATTAATTTTGATTTAAATGAATGAGTGTTAGTCTAATTAATTAAATACTATGAATTATTTAATTAACTAGTGGTGGTAAATAAAAAAAGAAGAATCAACATGATAATGTATTAGGAAATGTCGATAAAGTATTAGGGTGTGATCTTAGATATGTCTTTAGAAGGTGATGAGAATTATGTGTTTACATTTTTCCCTCTTTGGAATGACATTGTGAAGTAACAATGTTTCAAAGAAAGTAGATAGAGGCACTCAACAAAACAAGATAATGTGCCCCAAGTGTTGAGTTTTTTTATTTTAGGATCAATTGATGGTTTGGATGTTGATTGATTGGATCTATTGAATGATGATTGATGATTGAAGTGGATGATTAAGACTAGATTTGATACCTCAAAATTTGGATAGTTTTGTAAGATCAATTTTGATTTTGGATTATCTACTTTAGGGATGCCCCCTCAAGAGGACAAGCAAGTTTGAAGAACATGGGTATACTCTCAAAATGGAGGAAATAGAGATAAGATGTTTAGGGATGAATGAAAGAGATAGATGGATTTTGGTGTTAATGATGGGTGAAAGGATTGATAATGATAGATAGAATTAGTTAAAGAATTAGTGTTAAGGATGCAAATATTAATGATGACTGAAAAGGTGAGGTATACAAAAGATGAATGATTAACGATAAATATGATTAAAGGTGATATATAAAATGGATATTTTATTTTTTGGTTATTTTTAAATGATTAAAAAATAGATACGATGAAGGGATAGATGAAATGGATATGATGAAGGATGAATGGATTTTATTGATAAGATATAAGCTATGAATTTTGCATAGGATCCCAATTATTTTGAGCAACCTAGTGTTTTTTATAGTATATAACATGATGCATCATGATATAAAAGATCATGATGATGTTGTTGTTATGTGTTTGAGGGTTGACCTAAAAGAAAAATTCACAATTAGGCACATGCCATATGGCACCATGATATGAAAGACTATGATATTGTTTCCATAAAATTCCCTAAGGATCCACACATATGTAAAGAAAAACAAGGAAGCACACAAGAAAGAAGAGTACAACAAGCCAAAGAACAAACAAGATTTTTCCCCTAGTCAAACTAAAAATTAAAGATTGATTGATGATGATAA
>VDFB02192561.1:0-13411 GCA_007258455.2 Sequoia sempervirens | reverse complement strand
AATTAAATGATAGCCGTTGGCTATTTAATTTATTGTTTTGTATTATCCTCATTTCATATTATGGCCGACATGAAAAGATTCGAATTCATCTTGATCATTTATTAGAAGACATTTAATATTTATCAAGGCCAACTTTCATTTAAGAAGACACGCGATTTCTTAAGAGGCCGACATGAAGGATTTGAAGAGATGTGTTTCTCCCATTCATTTGTATATATACAGATTGTTTCGTCCATTGTATTCATCTAGCTCAGTTTTGTTATTCACATAAGTTCATCATCATCAAGATCGGTTCAGTCAAGTGCGAACTAGGAGATTGCGGATCATTGTGATCTCTGTTAAATTAGATCTCTGTCAAAGCGAATTCTGTCAAAGCACGCATTGTCATCAAGGGCGAAGTTCAGTGCAAGTGCGAATACAAGATTCAGTGTGAACATATGCAGCGCTAATGCATTACTCAGTGCGGACTTAATACAGTGTGGAGATCTTACAGATCGAAGTCTATCCAGTGCAAAGTATCATGCCAGAGCGAACTCCTTACAGCAGGTTGTGAACCATTAGTTATTGCGAATATTGTCAGATCTGTGTTCAGTCAATTCGGATATTACCATGTGTTGTATATTGGTCTTGTGTTAGACCTCATTGTAAAGTGAAATGTTGTCACTGATATTATAAATAAAAGAGAGATCTTTGTTGCTAGGTTTTTCTCCCTCAAGAGGAGGGTTTTCCCAGGGTATCTGTTGTGTTATTTTGTCTAATTTTGAATTATTTTCTATGCATTTAATCTATTCACTTAAATTTTAAATACAAAGCAAGGTTTGAAGGATTTTAAAATGATTATAATGCTACCATGCAAATGATAAGCATTAGGATATGACTAAACTATGCCAAAATAGAGCCTATGACCAAATGATAAGACTATAAGATTGCCTAAGACTCAACAATTATGCTAGAATGAAATATCAAGAAGTTGTGTGTCTCAAAATGTGAGCAAAATTGGCAATTTATTAAAAATACAATTTTGGACAAACGGTCAAGATTAAAAGTTGATGAAATCCTAAAATCAGAGGTTGAGATCGCGTGTGACAACCCCTAATTAGGGTTAGGGAAAAAAACTAAAATAAGTGGTCAAGATGCAATTTGAGAAAATTGAATCAACGGTTGAGAATAAATGTGACAAGAGGATAAAGATTAGCCAAAAAGATAAAGATTTTGAAAATCAAGAAGATAAGAAGATAAGATTTGAAAAATCAGGAAGATAAAGATTG
Organism: Sequoia sempervirens; assembly: GCA_007258455.2. Taxonomy (NCBI): domain Eukaryota; kingdom Viridiplantae; phylum Streptophyta; class Pinopsida; order Cupressales; family Cupressaceae; genus Sequoia; species Sequoia sempervirens. The sequence goes on along the minus strand of VDFB02192561.1, from coordinate 12,143 downwards.
GACAAAAAAGCAGATTTAGAAAATCAAGAATTTGATCAATTACTTGATTTATGGAAGAATATTACAATTTTTGAATTAAAATTAATTCAAAATATGGATTTTGTGTAACAGTAAATAATTGATTTTAGATTATTTACTAAAAAGAAGTGGCAGTTAGCATGTGAGGCCATTTTAAATAATTAATTTTATTTAAAATGAGGGAAATGTCAAATAAGGAAATTAAATAATTAAAGATAATTATTTAATTTTAGATATTGAGACCAAAATAAATAAATTAATAGATCTATATAATTATAAGAATTAGTGACATATTAAATAAATAAATAAAATTCATTTATTTAATAATCAGGAAGACATAAGGAATTAAATAAATTAAGAAATTTATTTAATTGTAAGAAGATATTAGACCATTAGTGACATATTGAATAAATAAATAAAATTTATTTATTTAATAATTGTGAAGAATAAGCACATGAATTAATTAAATAATTATCCGGTATTGGCATGGTGTGATGGTTTATAGGTGGCATTGTTGTTCTTGTTGCCAAGGTCAAAACCGCTTTTGGGTATGGTTGTATCCGGCTCATAGCTCTCAAAAGCGTTTACCCCTTGAATAAGAATTAATTAAATAATTATGAATTAATTAAATAATTATGAATTATTTAATTAATAGTCAAATTTGGATGGACAATTAAATTTCATAATTATGCTAGGATGAAAGATGAAAAATAAATCCATGAATGGTTGGAATTTCCATGAAACTGCCTGATCTCTTGTGTTTCTTGGAAGGTTATCCTTCTGAAGTCTTTCTCGCATATACCTTGGAGTTGGGTTGTTGTTATGTAGCTTCTTTCCTCTTCCTTGACCTAGTGGTCGGAGGAGATGTAGAAGTTTCTTCTAATGGGGCAATAGCTGTCCCACTATCTATTTCACTTGTTGGCTCATTCTCGAGCCCTTCATAAGTCAAAGTGACCCCTTGCTGCTTCAATTGGGAAATTTGTCCATCAACCCATTCTTTTGTTCTGTCCCTAACGGGCTTGGTTAGAATATCTAGGTCATCAACCTCTTGCTCGTTCTAATCGATCAGTGGCAGCGGTAGATTGGCAACTATGTGTATCGAGGATCCATGACTGTGCTTTCATCTTCTTCCACCTGATCATGTACTGGGAACAAGTTGACCCTCTTTACAAAATATGCAGTCATCTGCATATAGTGCCTTATCCACACTTCTTTATCATCCCTGTAATTAGCCCAAAATTCCTCAACGCTATGTAGATGGGTGTACTCAGGCCCAACCACCTTCTTGAGTTTACCATAGGGGTCCATCTATGGCTGGGCAGTATGGAGTCTCAAAAGGTATTCCACCAATTTTTTCTTTGAATTGTCAACACACTGAGTGGTATGGAGTTCATATATCCCTTGCTCAAAGGAGAGGGGATAAGAAATCCCTACCTTATTCTTGTTGCTCAAAAGGGCATGTGCATGTCGTAGCTACCGAGAGAGTTCTAACAGTATTATTCGATCATTGGGATATTGGGGCGGCTTGTATGGTTTTTCTAAAAATCCTTCAACACAGATGTAGGTGAGCTTTGAATACTGAATGAATAATAAGGAAAACTATTTGAGGAAAGCATTGGAACTATGGGAGACTCTTCTCTCAAAGTCACCCTTGAGAAATCTAACAATATGACCTATGAAAGCATCATTGACTCTATAGTAGTCCCTCTTGAAGTTTTTGAATTGTAGTTGAGGGTACTTATCATAGATTTTAGCTCCCTACCTGGTTCTTCATCTAGAGCTCTGAATAGGCCTTTTTATTGCATCTGTTTGGCCAATGAATAGACCAAGTAAGATGTCATGTAAAATTTGGAGGTCTTCTTTACAACGATAAATTGCTCGTGACTGATTATTCCTGCCTAGAAAAACTTGGCTTCTCCACAGAGAATCTCCTCTATGAAATATACCATCTAGTCCTTGAAATAGGTTGCATTTGGGAGGCCCATGACTCTACTCAAAAAGGTCACCAAGTCATGGTAGTCCTCATAGAAGTCACTACAGAAGAGCTCCTGGGGCACCTTAGTTGTGTTGCCCCTTTTCTCCTTCAACTACTACTGATTAAAAATTCTTTTACACTTGAGGGGGTCTTGATCCCACATAGCCTTGCCATCATCCATGGTTGGCACTTCCATCTCCCCGAAGGTAGGGATATGAAAAGTCATTGTTATTGCCTTAGCAGTCATGTTAGCCAAGATGTTTCCATCTCTATCTACTATTGTTCTGGTCTCCTCTTGGTATGCCTCCTTGCAGGTCATAACAAGCTCGGGGGAAATGAGGGCAAGAGGGAAGCCTGCAGCTTTGGCCAACTCACTGCTTCTAATATTTCTTGCATTCTTTGTTTTAGGGTTGATCCGGACCCTTTTCTTGAATTCATCAAGGTCTACATGTCCATGTTTGTATCTGTGTTCTCTTTCCAAGTTGAGGTGACTTTGGAGTTCAGAGGTTCCCCTTGGAACTTATACTTCATCTAATCTTTGTCATCCTTTCTGCTAGGTGCTTTGGTTGTTTTCTTCCCTTTGTCTTTCTCCATGGCCTCTCATGAATGTCCTCCACCTGATTCCATATACCCTGTAGGCAAAGAGAGGTGAGCATATTCAAGCATGAAAACATGGGGGCATTAGCTGAAACCCTCTAAACAAAGTTAGATTGGATAATTCAACATTTGAAAAATCTAACATATCATCTAGATTGACATTAGTAGTTCATAGGAGGGAGTTTGAATAATTCGGGCCCCAAGGGTCAAAATTCCCTGAGCTGATGGTTGTTTTAGAGCTGCTGCAAGAGGGACGACAATCAGGGCATGGCGGCCCGCCTGACCTGACCCACCTTCATGTTTGATCAATTTGTGGGGTCCATAAGGGAAAGTGCCCTATCTCAACATGTGGTTCAAAGTCCATTTAGTGATTGGAGGGCATTTGGATAATCTTTTGGGAAATCAGAATCAGAAAGGAGCTTTATAGTTTGAGCCTACCATTCAAAACAGCTCTGGTAGGACATCATTCTAAGGGCGAAGTTCTGATGGGTGGGACTTGAGCTCCAGGGGGTGGTGACATAGTTCTCCTATCTTTTAGGCATCTTGGGTTGGAGGAGGCGAATGTCCGCTAAGAGATTTCCATTTGATACGGCGGACATCATACGACGTTCTGATGGAGGCGACCCGACACATTAGGTTCGGATGGAGATGGGGCCACTCACTTTGTGTTTACTTAGTCATTCAAGATTTTTGTGATCAAGGTCAGGTCAGGTTCTGAGGGTCAGAACACTGGATGTTAGTGGCCAAAAAGGATGTCAGGTTTGGCACGGTGGCCCATAGATAGAAGTCTTCAAGGCGAGACCTAAAGGATACTTGGCACTTGGTCATTGGTGCATGAAGTCAATCGGTAGAGGCAAAGTCAAGGTTTGAAAGTCAGGCTGTAGGGTCATGAAATCCGCCTAAGATGGCGAGACGCAAACAGAGTTTCATCAACGAAAATCTGTTAGGCGGGATCCGATACAAGCCCAGACTCAAGATTTCTCCAACATGATTTTTAGAGGCAATCAGCGGGACGAGACCCAAGCGCCGGAAAGTTGAGGTCAGAAAGTTGTTTAGAGTGGCTGATCATTAATGACCCCCCAAGAACAGAATCCTACAGGAGCAGATCCGAGTGGCTCATTGGACTATTTCAGTTGGTGATTTGACCAAGTTTAAATGGCAAAAGGATGGAGTCTTCCCGAGATGGCAGACCCTAAAGAAAGGTTTATCATTTCTAAGTTATCTTTGTTTTCGAGAGCTAGCGACGGTGATGGGAGTACGCGGGTCCGCAGAGCATGAACACTTTGGCTAAAGAACGGCACTGGGGAGTCAAGGTTTCGTGGTCAGATAATGAGTGAGTTTCAAGGGGTTTTACGATTTTGAGCATATGGGTTTTGTGCACCTAGGTATTCTCTACCTAGTTCATGAGTCTTTTCCCTTTCAAATTCACTAGTTTAGCAAGAAATCAAAGAGAACACAAGGCAAGACATGGGGCAGCAAACTCACCTCAAGAATTCGATGAATGAAGTCGAGAAACCAGCTAACAAAGGCTAATTAACAATTGAAAATGACAAGTGAGAATGGACTATTTATAGACATTCCCTCATTAAATGTGCCTCATAAATGCAGGTACAATGGGTCTAAAGGTTGGTGGGGCAATTTCAAAAATGACGCCAAAGACATTGGGATCTGACGGTCGAGTGGTAGCCAACTAACGGTCGCTTGAAAGTTTGGTGGAAAACCAATAGCAAAGATAGTTCTGAAACTCAATGGGTGGAAAGCTACTAGAGGAAGGCATTTTTAAACAGTAGTGGAGCAACAAAATTTTGATAGGGGCAGCTCGACAGGGCAGGCCCGATGAGGTTAATGGACGTCAGCTTCAAAACACTAAGGCAAATAGCCAGTGGGATTCCGTAAAGACTTAGAACTCAAAAAATTTGAGGGGGGCAAAGACATGGTCAATTTAAGATGACTCTTTGGGACTCACTGACCATTTCAAACACCAAAATAGGGGGCACGCAAAACAAGGAAGCAACCAAAAGTGACTCAAAAAGATGAAGGAAAGAGAGGGTCCCCATTCCAAATGGGGCGTGTGTGTTGAAGGCACAACAAATGGCAACTCTGTTGGGGAACGGTCCCGAGCATTCTAAGGATAAATGCTCATTCAAAACCCAAGATCTCTGGTTTCGCAGACCAGGGGCCGATGTCCAAAAGTGAACTAAGAGAACAGGATCCTTAGCTAAGTCTACCCACGAAGACATCTCAGAAGTGTGTGTTTAGTGAATTCATTCATTTTCCTTAGAAACTGTGACAAACGGTCATTAATCTAACTAAGCAAGATACGTAAATTGTTCAACCCCAAAAGTAACCTAGACATTACCCCGCTGCCATTCAAGCACCCATAGCCCCAGCGGAGTTGTCATTGTGACCCCATGAACATTGCTCTACTAATAGTCGGGCATCCATAGCCCTGGTAGAGTTATTCGCACACCCATGTGGTTGCTTGATTTCACCGTTTTCTTTTCTTTTCTTTATTTTAACATTTCTTTTAACACTTTCTTCTTTTGCTCAACTGTGTAAGCATTGAAGCCTACTATGGGTTTGGGAACCATAGTGGTCACTGGAGCAAACTTGAGAGTTTTTGCTTATCAAGACGTCATAATAGCTGCTATACAACTCTTTGGAAATAATTAATATGTGCTTCGTGCTAGATCTAAGATCAATGTAAGAGGGAGATTCAACCAAGGGTTAGGTTCTACAAAAAAAGTTCAAGCGAGGAAGTCATCCCATGGCAGTTATCAAAGACCAAACGTTGAGAGAATATTTAGCCAAAGAACACTAAGAGCAGGCAACAAAGTGAATTGTTCATTGAACAAACACGACCATCATAACATAAATGAAGAACACCCTCATCAAAACAAAACAACAGAGAAACAAGCAAAAAAAAAAAAGCGAAGCAATGCAAAGCAGTGAAATGAAAGCAAACTGAAAGTAGCCTAAACTAACCTATATACAAGTATTTACAGGAATGGCTCCAAAAGAGCTCAAGCTTAGAAGTAATGCTTTAAGAGTCTTTGCTTGTTGGCGAGGAAGCGGGACATCTTCACAGGTTAGAGTCTTTAAAAAGCGGAAAGCATTGTCTCAAGGATTTTAGCAATCAGCGACCAAACAAAGCTTGTCGAGATTTGTTATGTTCCCCCTTCTTCTCATGGGCCTTGTCCAACATGGGACTAAATCATCAATTGAGGAAGGCCTTGATTTTGGCTCGATTAGTCAAACCACATCATTCAGAACTGTAAAAAATCTGATGATTTTACATATTATTTCACTCATGAACTTCCTGATTTGGCCCTGCCATGTGCATATTCCACTCATTTTTCCCATATTGCCCCATAGGATTAAAAGATCCATGTCGTATGGCTGCTTCATGGTTACGGTCCAGCGGTGACGTTTTCGCTATCTTCCGACTTGTTTTTGCCTAGCATTTTGTTTCGGTAGGTTGGCCGGGATTTACTGTATGTCTGGCGACCACATCATTATGGTTTCCTATCGGCAAAGGGTTTATTGACACAATGTCACAGCGAGTTTTCTATTGTTACACCCGGTAGTGCCTAAGCCGGTGGTTTTGATGAGAGTTTAATCCTTTTGGCGAAGGGTCATAGCGAGAAGGTATGTATTATACCAACTTTTCAAGTGGAGGTTGTATTTGGCAAAAGTATTATATTTGTCTTGGTGAATTGGAATGTGCTTTCGAGGGTTTTGAGTATAGCAATGTGGAGTCTACAAAGGGTTTCCACTGAATGTGATGAGCTATAGTGAAAAGCATATTAAGGTGGCCTTTGTCCGGTACTCTCAAATATTTGTATTGTCTGGTGAGGCTATGTGAGGGACTAAGTATGCGATTGAAGAATTTTTGATGTTACACTAACATGTGGCTATATAGGGAGCTTTCGGTGTATCCCGACATTTCTCTATAACATCTTGCCGAGGGGTAAAGGCTATAGCGATGCAAATCATAGGCATTCTTTGGCAAGAGGAGTGGCCTGGTCATAGTGACATGAGGTTGGGTTCTATGGTTTTCGGTGTAGCCTGATATACTCTATGGGACGTCTTGCCAAAGATAAGATGTTATAGTGACAGTGAATTAAATAAGGATAACCACTCGATGTGACTCATGTGTTTCGGCGTGTGGTCTTGGCGAGGAGCCTAGGATCTTGCCGAGTGGAGTGCAATGTTGGGGTTGTTGGTATGACAATTGGATGGTTATGGTGATATGAAGCTATATGGGGATCTTCAGCTTGACATTGTGTTCTCGGTATGAGGTCTCCCCAAGAGCGGTAAGTTACGGCGACAGTGATTAAAATAAAAGGAGCTTTCGGCAAGATATATCCTGTGTCTTTGCAAATGGAAAGCGCATGAGGAATGCACTTTGGTATAACAAATGTATTGTCACGGTGAAGCATGCGGAGTGGGGTAACACTGGCAGGGAGCGATCAACGTTATATTGCCTTCGGCATACCTTCACGATTGTCTTGTCGACTGGTGCACAGGTGAATAACATAATTTCTGATCTTGTGGCTGACATGTAATTGGAATTTTGACTATTGCAGGATGACATTGTTGGAGCCCGAATTTTGTGCTTGGCCAACATGATATTTAAAATGTTTTATTTTCTTAATGTTGGCTATAAATATGCACCTAGATTGTAACTGAGGAGGATCATATTTTTGGATCATCAAATTTTAGATTAGAAGCAGAAGGCAGTCAGATGGCTACAATAGGATAATTCTCTTTCCAGAGCCTATGTGCATGATTTCAAATGGTGGTTTCAATGAAGATCAGCTGGTGTGGCATTTTACTTCTGGTGTCAATTGTATGTTGAGTTTATTGAAGAGTATTATTAAGTTGTCTCCAAGTTGATTTTTCCTAGTTGTTTAAATTGAAGTAACAAGTTTATTTTCAGTTTATTAGTGCACATTTGTTGTATCTGTGTGATTAATTGACTGGTTCTCTCAAGTAGGGATTAAATCCTTTCTGTTGATCACAGTAATTAGGGGGAATTCATCTGGATTCTTAAAGTAGAGCTTAGTAATCATAATCTTGCATTGTTTATACAAGTTATAAACAAATCATATGCCTACAATTTGATTTTCTGCCAGAATAACTTGCTCACCTCTGTTTCGTTTGACTCTGCATACCCAACAAGGCACTGGTCTCTTCAATTTCATTATTTGAATTCATTCAATCTCTTTTATCAGTTAATTAAGTATTTTAGGTTTTAGATCTGCAAGTTGCTATCAAGTTTGCTTTCGTTTTGTTCACTGTTATCTTCCATTGTAGACAAAGCAATTCAGAGGGATAATCATAAGATAAGCCTGCTCAATTCAAAAGGTACACTCACCTGGGTTTAGCAGCACCTAAAGAGTAGAAGGTTGAGTTCTCTTGACCTTGTTCTATTACCCTAAAACGTACCAAGAGATTGGCAGCCTCTTGAGGCATTCAGCCTGCGTTTTTGAGAGCTAAAAAATTGGCGACTCTGTTGGGGAATAACTTGAGAAAATTTGGTGGCAGACAACCTTGCCTTATAGAGTCATACAAATTTTTAAATCAGGTCTTCAAATAGAGATTCATAATTGTGTAGTTTTGTAGCTCCCCATTCGAGTCACACAACTAAGAAATTGTCGACTCTACTGGGGAACATATCAGAAGATTCGGTTGAAGACTATCATATATAGTCATTAAAGAAGAAGTTGTAATTTGAAAAGTTTTAGAAAAGGTGATTCCACTGGGAGAAGATTAGAAAGAATTATTTTCTTAATTTTAAAAAAGTAGGTGGTGACTGTAAAAATTTGAAGAATGGAATGTGTGTATGGAGCAAATGAATACAAAAATGTGGGAAGATATTGGGCCCCTCAAGTGCTTGATAATACAATTGGAAATTTTCACAATGAAGGTAGTGCACATCATGCACAACAGAATATGTACCCACTTTTCCCTCCCCATCTGTACGCAACAATGATCAAGCAATTCAATCTGACAAGGCTTTAGCAGTACCCTTACCCTATGGATATGAGTTGGAGAAGCCTTGTCCCTAAGTTTATAGGGAGTGACACAATCACTGCAGAGGATCATTTGAGGAACTTCAATGATTTCATTGAGGGTTTGGATATGCCATATGAGGTTGTTCATGATATCACTTATTGGAGATGCTAGGGATTGGTTCAACAACGTACCGGTAGCTTCTATTAAATCTCTCCAAGGATTTCAGGATTGATTTCTTGAGGAATATGGAGATCTATCTGCACTAAGTTGGGCTTCCCAAGGGTTATTGGAGATTCAAGAAAATCATAATTTACAACAGGAGCAAGAAAATGCTTATCCAGTCCCTCCTGGACAAAGATTGGCAAGTTATCAAGAATGTCAGTGTGATCAATGTCAAGGGCAGCATAATTCTAATTCACTTGGAGATATCAGCCAGAATTCATAGCAAGGTATGTATCAAAACCAACAATCTAATGCTGATGAATATGTCAGAAATCTTTTGGATGCATTTCTTGGCATAAGGAAGTATGAAGGAGAAGATTTGACTTCTCTATACAATAGGATGATAAGTGTCTTCATGCAATTTCCCCCTGACTGTAAGCCTGCAAGACCCTTTTTTGTTGCACAGTTCATAAAAGTATGGAAGCCTGAATCAGCTTATTGGTCATGGTCGTCAATATAGCGTGCATGTGGTCACTTGAATAAGTTCATTGATGCCATGGAGGAGATAGGGTATGAGAACACTGTCAATGTTGATTCCAATGATTGTACTTCTGATGAGTGTAGAGAAATTGATCAAACAATGCTTCCAATAGATGATGAGATATGTGCAAGTCAGTATGATTCCTGTAATTGCTTGCATAGTGAAGATGAAGGTACAAGAGATCTCTCTTTTATAACAGATTGTGACAAGGAGGGAAGTGTGTGTTATGAGGGATCCAATGAATATTCAGATTTTGAAGATGCACCTGTGGATTTTGATATGCAACAAGAGGATTCTTCTACCTCTTATAAAGATCAAGATGAAGAGGCAATGGGAAATATTGATATTGAATATACAATGCCTCCAACTACAGTTGAAAGCTACAAAGATACATTCGATGAAGAGGAGGGTTGTGAATTGGAGAATGGTTTCCAAATATTTTTAGGCCCATTGCATGATGAAGTTTTAAAAGATGATCAGATAATGTTTTTCCAAGGTATGCCCAGGAATGAATTTCAGGTATTTTCAGATCCACTTGATGATGAACAAAAGGTATTTTTAGATAAACAAAGTGTTGTGTCAAGTTATGGAACAAGTGACTGTACTAGTTATTTTTCATTCTCTTTTGATCCTGGGCCTCTTTTTGATGATGACAAAAGTGATGAATGTGACTGTAATAGTGAAAATGTGGAAACTTGTTTACTCAACTGTGAGAAAATCTCTGATTTGTTGAATCTGGAATATTAGAGACATACACATGAAGGTGATCCTGAGGTTCTTTGTCCAGCTTGCATTTGTTTCGACAGTGAAATTTTTTTGTGCAATAATTCATGTGATTCTCAGTGCATTTCTCAAGTTGATGGTGATACTTTTGGAGTTGACCAAATGCATGTGTCTGTTGAAGAAAAGGTATGTGATTCTGAAATTTCTAACTCATGTGGAGAAGACATTTGTTTGCATACCAAGGATGATAGAGGTTCAGATTTTATTGGTCCACATATACATGATATTGAAAATATGAGTCATGATCTAATGTTGATTCCAAATAATGATACTGAAGAGGTGCAAAAGGTTTCAGATTTGTGTGTTTCAAATAGTGTTGATATAGCAGAACACTTTGTTTCTTAAGTGAAGCACTTTGATGATAAATTTTCAATACAGCTAAAAGAATGTTTCAAAATTCATAACAGTGAGAAAAATAATGTAAAATGTTGCATTTCATATGCATGCATTTTGTGTATTGAAAATAACAGGGGTTTGTCCCAAGATGTTGAAAAATTTGAACTACAGGATGGTATTGGGATTTTGGGCCAAACCGAGCATGATGATACTCTGAGAACTTGCAACTACAGTGACAGGAAAGATTGAATGAGTATCTTCAAAAAGAATATGATAAACTCAAGAGAAAACTAGGTGTTTGACAGGGGAAAGATTGGTTTGAGTCTCAGATTGTAATAGCTCAGAACAGATGCAGCAACAGAGAGGATTAAGGGTTGCCAGTGCATGGACAACTCTTGCTTTTCCTCTTTAAAATTCTTTTCCATGCACAGTAGTTTAGGGATTTGCATTCATCTCCATCTTGCATTCAGTTTGCATTCATTCCTTCATTTCCACTTCCATTGCTAATCATTGGTTTATTCTCTATCTAGTATGCTCACCCCATGATTCTGGATCCTTGCAATGATCTGACTATCATTCATCCCCAGTTGGAGCCACTGTTAGGACTGTAAAAAATCTGATGATTTTACATATTATTTCACTCATGAACTTCCTGATTTGGCCTTGTCGTGTGCATATTCCACTCATTTTTCCCATACTGCCCCATAGGATTCATCCATGTCATGCATATTTTACTTCATGGTTCTGGTTGGCATGACATTTTCCTTGTCTTCCCGAACTATTTTTTTCTAACATTTTGTTTTTAGGGCAGTCGGTAGGACTTTTCTTGTGTCTCGGCGACCACATGTTAATGGTTTCCTATCGGCAAAGGGTTTTACATTCGGCACAATGTCACAACAAGATTCTATTGTTACACCAACTGGTGCCTAAGTGGTGGTTTCAGTGAGAGTTTAATCCTTTGGTGAAGGGTCATAGCGAGAAGGTATGTATTATACCAACTTTTCAAGCAGAGGTTGTATTTTGGCAAAAGTATTATGTTGTCTTGGTGAATTGGAATGTGCTCAGGGTTTTCGGTATAGCAATGTGGAGTCTACAAAGGGTTTCCCCAAATGTGATGAGCTATAGTGAAAAGCATGAAAATGGGTGGCCTTTGTTGGTATATGAATATTTGTGTCCTGGCAAGGCTATGTGAGGACCGGTTGTCGGCGAAAGAATTTTGATGTTACACCAACATGTGGCTATATAGGGAGCTTTCGATGTAACCCAGCATTTCTCTATAACGTCTTGCCGAGGGGTAAAGGCTCTAGCGAAGCACATCATAGGAATTCTTCGACAAGAGGGGTGGCCTGGTCACAGTGACATGAGGTTGGGTTCTATGGTTTTTGGTGTAGCCCGATATACTCTATGAGAGGTCTTGTCGAAGATAAGATGTTATAGCGACAGTGAATTAAATAAGGATAACCGCTCGATGTGACTCATGTGTTTCGGCGTGTGGTCTTGGTGAGGAGCCTGGGATCTTGCTGAGTGGAGTGCAATGTTGGGATTGTTGGTATGACAATTGGATGGTTATGGCGATATGAAGCTATATGAGGATCTTCGGCTTGACATTGTGTTCTCGGTATGAGGTCTCCTTGAGAGTGGTAAGTTATGGCGACAGTGATTAAAACAAAAGGAGCTTTCAGTGAGATATATCTTGTGTCTTTGCGAATG
>VDFB02192558.1:0-39812 GCA_007258455.2 Sequoia sempervirens | reverse complement strand
CACATTTTTTGAACTCAAAATGCTTGTGTTTTTTTAAATTTAAACCATAGTGCGAGCGCATTATAATGTACTCGTGTTATGGCTTGGTAATGACCAATCCTAGGCTCAGTCATTACCAAGCCATCTAGTTCGAGCGTGTTTTACTATAACGCGCTCGTGTTTTCGCTATTTCTAGATGAAAAATTAAATTGGCCATAAATTGGCTACCCATCTTCATGCACCTACCCTAAAGTTAGTTTCAAATAGAGCATGAAATTTTGCCTTCAACTGAAAGGGAGTACAATTTTCAATTGTACATCTAGTGTATCATTTTCATTTTTGGAATAAGTAATAGAATTATGCTTTATGTTTAAAATGTGAATCCTTGAGCATACTTCCCCCAACTCCTTTCTACCATATTCATTCTAGTATTTTTAGTTTTAGTGTTGGAAAATTTCGTCGATGAAATTTTCACACTTGTTTGGAACCTCCTTATAAAATTGAGCTTAATGATGCATTGACTTAGTGTTGTAATGTGTTTAACACACCCACATTAGGTTTTGGGCCCTTGTAAACTAAATAAACCTAATCCTACCTTACTTAGTGTGTTGTAAAGTGTTGTAACACAGTTCCACACCTTTTTAGGGTTGTCATTAATAATTAGGCTTCTTTATGCTTTAATTAGCCTTATTTTGCATCCACAAGCCTCATTTAATGCATCTTTTTTAGGATAATCCTGACACAAAGAAACATCCAATCATAATTTAGGTGTTTTTCAGTTGTGTGGCCTAGATTTAGTGGTCTGGGACTCATACGCCACCTTGGGCGTATGAATACCACCTAGGGTTTTGGGTCCCAATCTTATTTTTACGCCTTTCTAAGCATTTTTTAAAATGGTCCCATAAATTATGCCTAATGGGACTCATATGCCACCTTGGGCGTATGAGTCCCATGTGGCTCAAGATCAAAATTAATTCAAATTCTTGGTGGGTTTTTATCCTCCTAGATATGATGTCGACTTGTAGTGTTGTAATTTTGGGAATTTTTACATAATTAAGTATAAATACAAGCTTCTTTCACTCATTTTACACCTAGCAAGTTGAATGATCATTCTTATAGAAATTTTGAGTTTACAAGAGCATTCAAGGGAAGATTATCAAGCATTTTAGAGCATTATTCAAGCATCAAGCATCATGTCAAAGTCTTCATGCATCATGTTTAGTTTGGAGCTAATAATTGTGATACATAGGGTTTTATGATTCAAGCTAGCATTTCATTCAAGATTTATCCCATTCAAGCAAGAATTAAGATCTACATCCATTGGAGCCATCTCATACATGTTTGCAGCCTCTCATTGCTAGGGTTTGGTGAGTTGTAACATCATATTTTTTTCATTCATCATTCTACATTACTATTTCATTTCATTTCAAGGTTTGATTACCAAAATGGGGTTTGACCAAGGAAAACCCCTATTCACTAACAAAATAAATTTTTCCCCTCTCTTTAGTGTGTGATTTGCAGGTTTAGGTTGAAGGAAAATTGAAGAGAAAGTTTGGAGAAAGTTGTTAAAGTGTCCAAAGTTGTCAAAGTTGTCACCTTACATTAGAGATACTTGGAAGGCTTCTATAGGTTGCAAATCGGGGTTTCAAATTCGAAAATCAATCAGGAAGTGCAAAGCATACCTTGAAGACCAGATTCAGACTTTGAATCTTTAGAAAACCCTAATTGGACTAACATGCCAGTTCTGGGATATGAGTCCTAGTTTAGGTCAATTTTCAGGTTTTTACAGATTTAGATACCCATTTGCTAGATTCTTTCTTTTGCATAGAAATCCAAATCTGGGACTGATTCACCCAACCTAGCATATGAGTCCCAGTCAGCATTAAAGTCACTTTTTTCAACATTTCAAAGCCCCATCCAGCCATCTTTAGATGTTCAGGTGCACCCATTCCATCTTACAGCTTGTTATTTTGTTTTTCATGCATTTTTTGGTCATTTAGTGAAAGATTGCATTACATTAGGTTTAAACATTACAACTTGCATTTCATTTGTCTTTCCAAGTCCTAGCTTGGTGGTGAACCCCTCATTAATTTACAATCAGTCCCTAGAACAACCCTATTGCAAGATCTTTTTCTCCTTTGCATACTTGAGGTTGAGATTTCTAGGGTTTTTTCTTGAATGAGAGTGTTTGAGTTTTGTTGTTTTGTCTCCCTACCATAGAGAAGAGCACCAAAATCCTTCCTTTCATTAGTAATTTTAGAAGCTTTCAATCTTTCATGTAATAAATTATTTATACTTAACATTGGGCTTAGCATTTATGTAATCTTATGCATAATGGTTTATTGGGGAAACAGGGACAACAATGATGCACTATCAATTGTAGTAATCTCATTTCCACTTTGACTTCATTGAACACACTATGAAACAAATATTAGACATTACACCTCGTAAAATTAAACGAACATTATAATCAACTTATAGTGCTTGTAGCCCAAGAAGCCAAATCTCTATATGACTATTGGATCACATTTTCCCTTCTTTAAGTGGGTATTTATTTATAACACTCTTCTTGTTTTAATTTGAACTTAGGAAGCGAAATCCTTATGTGACTATTAGATCACACTTTCCCTTCTTGAAGTGTGTTATTTTAGAATGCTTTTCTTATTTTAATTTGAATTTTTCAAGCTCCCTAGAATAAGCTTCTAACAAGTTGAATGCATTTTAATTTGAACCTTTTTCTTCAACTGATTCATATAATGTAAAGGTAATTATAACTTATTAACTTCCAACCTAGCAAGCATACCAATTTTCCATATTAAAATTTTATCATCTATCCAACATTCTAGATGCATATTTGATTATATTTATTTATTTATTAAAATTTAAACTATAATATGATATTGAATTACAATTAATTAATAAGTAAGGTCAATTGCGCATCAACAATGTTGGATAGTCACCAAAACAATAAGTTTATAGCTTAAATTTTGTTACATTGTTTTAAACATAAAATATTTACCTCTATTGTAAGTGTTTAGGATATTTTGATGTGAAAGTACTTTACCATTCACTTCATTTAGTTAAGTTGATCTTCTATTTCTCAACCAATTTTATGAAATTTATATATTCTTGCTTGTTGGGAGCTTGAGTATAGGTGGTTGACCCCTTGAACTTTGATGACAACAAATGAGATGTAACTAGAAATTCAAATTCTTTTGTTAAAAACCATCGAACTTTACAAGGAACTAAAGAAATGAAATTCCACCTTGGTTCTAGTTTGAATACTTAAAACATTGTTGGTCAAAAGTTCCATGGTCTACAAATATAAAAAAATTATAACTCAAGTTGGCACATGGATGATTAAGTTTTGATTGAAATAACCAATATCAAATAGGGAAGAGATGAAATCATTAGGAATTGTTGATTAAAAAGTTTCTAAAAACAAAATGTAAATTTTTGTAAGCTCCAAACTTATGAGCTAATCTAAACATAATTTGAGAACTTAGTGTATTAATTTTTTGATTTGATTTCAATGGTGAGCCTCACATCTAAATCTTTATTTTATAAATATGAAATGTGTTGTAATGGAAGTCTCTAACCTAAACATTTATTACACAATATTTGAGAAATAAGAGTTTTTGTTTATGTCAAGTTGAGAACATGTTTAATTATTGAAGAATTAATATTTTTTACACTTGTATAATTTCTATTAAATAAAGGTATGTATTGATGTTGTCATGTTTATTTATGTTTAGTTGAATTACATGTAAAATTGTACAAAGTTTTGTATAATATTTTATTATAATTTCTAAAATAAACTTTTACTTGTTATGAATTATATCATGAAAAATGCAATAAACCAATAATACTGATTTATATTGATTTACTTGATCTGTTTAATGATTGAATAAATAGATTCAAATTAGATGACAATTAAAATTGAGATATGTAGCTTATTTAAAGTATTATTATAACTATTAATACAAATATTCAACACTTAAATCTTCTCCCCCAAATAACTTTATTAGAATACTAGCTATATCTTTATCTGCAGTACACATCTTTATTAAAATACTATTTATATATTCATTGACGTACTAGGTAGCAATCGCAGGCGGAGAACATCAAGAGCTCCGATCAAGATTATTTAGTTTTAGCTGCTTCTTTCATGAGTTGCAGGGCGTCTGCGCAATCCTCGCAAAGCTGCTGTGGGTCAGGAATTACGTCTTCCGATACTAACGCAACTAGCTTTGCTTTTCCAGCATAGGTGATGAAATGTATCACTATCGGCTGCATAAATATGGGAAGATTCGCTTTTAAATGGTGTATAAAACTCCTGAAAACATTTTTGAATAAAAAATTGTAACAAAAGAATGAGAATACCGACACGATAGTTCGTAGGAATGATGTGAGTGATGGGGTTATCAGCGTATTGGATCTGTTCCACGGCCCCGTCACATTGGACAAGCCCAGTGTAGTGCTCGCAGCTAATTTACTGGCAATGTACGCCACTAACTACAATTTCATTAAAATATTTGTAGTTTTCCAATGAGAAATTAAAAATCAATTTAATCTTATTTTGTTTCTGTGCTTCTCAAAATTTTTGGCTCTTTAAGAGCTTTCGCAGACATGTCATAAGCCCATAACGAGTATTGGAAAAAACCATTCAGATCTAGCCAAATAAAACTGACTGGTGATTTAAACATGAGGAATATCACCTTAGTTGGCATGTGTTTGGCCATGGTGTATGACAGGGAAGCCTCAAAAGATAACTTCTTCTGCCTGGACATCATTCTTGTAACACGGCAGTATTGAAGGGGATCTCCATAGTCGAACATCGGAAACGGAATCATCCAGAAACCTAATTTATTACCACTCATAGCTTTCGATGGGTTTTTCCATGTTCCTATCGAGATCCTGCCCATATTACTTTGAGCACGGTAGACCGCCTCATATTTACTGCTACCATTGCTCGAAGTCTTATGTTTAACGGAAGATGCTGCTTTGCAGTTCTATTTTTGTCTGTACTTGTAGTCATTTTCTCTGGAACTGAGACAGTTTTAGCTTGAGTAGGGTATTAGATAGTCAATAGATTTCAAAGCGAAGTAAATTCACACGTACCATATCGTCGCCTGCTCAAATAACGGACAAATCCAGCAGAAAGCGCTCCCATAATCACCTCGTTCAAATCCAGCAGAAAGCGCTCCCATAATCCCAGCAGAAAGCGTATTCACCAGAGACGGCGTATTCAACCAGAGACCATGCGTATCCAGCTGAGGGGGCGTATTCACCAGGCGTATTTTGAGGCGTATTCAGAGGCGTATTCATCAGGTGTATTCAGGCGTGTCCAGGAGTTCGAGGAGGCAACAAAAAGGTGTCTGAAACAGGCTTCTTTCGAGAGCTTTGTCGGCTGGGTCTGGAGTCAACGGTGGGGGCCAGCCAATGCAAAGACAAAAGAGGGGCATACAAATCTTGGGTAAGGAGTAAATCTGTTTAACCCTTCGCTTTTTTTGCAGTTAACTCAGGGCCCAGTCTGGGGTTTGTCGTCTTCTATTCAACTTTGGCAAATTTTCTGTTCTTTCTTTTTTTTCTGTTCAAACTTACACCTTAGTCTTCCAACAAAACTGGCAAAAACACACCGATAAAACAGTTAAGACAAACACACATTCAGTTCATTAGCAGAGGGGCAGCTTTTTGGCAAAAGTGGTGGGTTTAGGGGTGAGCCGAATGGCTGCAAATACAGGCATGCTGATCCCTTATGGCATGCCCTGCAACCTGGAGAGCCCCACTAAACACTCATTCATCACGACTAGAGCTCTAGAATCACTGCTATGGCAGTTTCAAAAACAGAAACAAACTCAGGCAAAAGAATCAGACGTAGGGGTAAACCTAACTTTTGTTAATGCTAAACAGTACAAGAGGATTCTCCAACGCAGACAAGTTAGAATAGCAAAAAAGTTAAAAAAGTTAGGAAACAGAAAATTTGTGGCAATTCTCCCCAAAATAACCTACAATTCCCATGTAGGATCAGATGTGGGCCTAAATCATCCTAATGTAACAACACAGTTTCAGGATAAAGATCAGATAAATCTGCGAGAAGTTGGGAAAGAAAAGCAGTTAGAGGTAAAAGCATGGTCGGGGTTGGACTCGGGGCAACAATCCAAGGAGCAACTTGAGACCATTGCAAAAGGTGGAGAAGAAAGTCAGGACAGCCAGGAGGTATACAGCCCCACATCAACCCCTTTAACATGGTCTTCAGAGCTATATGTCAAGGAATTATTGGCTCTATAAGGGAGGCTTGTCATGTTAGAAGAGAGAGAACAGGTGAAGGATAGCGAGTTTCAAGCACTCTCTGAATCCAACCAGCAACTAGCACAGGAAAATAAATATTTTAAGGATCAAATAAA
Organism: Sequoia sempervirens; assembly: GCA_007258455.2. Lineage (NCBI taxonomy): Eukaryota > Viridiplantae > Streptophyta > Pinopsida > Cupressales > Cupressaceae > Sequoia > Sequoia sempervirens. The sequence goes on along the minus strand of VDFB02192558.1, from coordinate 33,426 downwards.
CAAACTACAACATAGCTTGGAGGCAGGGCAGAGGGAGGTGTTGACTTTAAAGTCTGAATTAAGTCAAATTAAAGCTAGAGACAATGTTCAAACATATGTAAATCAAGTTTCTCATCATGAAAAAGTGTCTCAGTCAGTTCTAGTAGGCAGTGGGGTCAAGGAAAACATGCAAATGGGAATGTCAGAAGAGGGAAAAACATGGGCTCACGTGGCAAAAGAGGCAACAGCAGTGCAAAGGGAGGACATAAGGAAGCAAATCAAGGAACAAATGTGGGAAGAAAAGGATAGACAGAGTAGGGCAGTAAACATAATAATTAAAGGGTTGAAGGAGCACGGTGATGGAGAAGTGACTAGTAGATAGTAAAGGATTTTCTATTAAGTAAGCTTCAGTGGGGAGGACATATCCTCCAAGCAAATAGAATTGGTAAAACCATGGGAGGAGGAAAGAGCAGGAATATAAGAGTAATCCTGAAAAGTGGTGAAAATAGGAACCAAATTTTAAAAAGCAAAAGGTTCCTCCAAGGCACAACATTTTATATAGATGAGGATTTAACTCCAGCTCAACTAGAAGAAAGAAGGAAAGAATGGGAGAAATTTATAACAGCAAGAAAAGCAAGAAAAGATGTGTGGTTATATAAGGGGAAAGCCCAATTCAGGGACAATACGAACCATAATAAATAGGAAGGCGGGGGCCCCCAAGATCACCTCTCAATGGTAAGCTAGAATTGTAGAGGCTACCCTTGGAGGAGGGGTCATGGGTTGGGGTCCATAGCTGAAGGCAAGGATATCATCACTCTCATGGAAACACATGAGCATGAAGGTTGTAGGATACCTGATTTTGAAGGTTATAATAAATTTTCAGTGTGGAATGAGCTAACAAAGAGCGGAAAGGGGCATGGGGGAGTAACAATCTTGGTTAGGAAAGAATGTGAGAGAATCATAAAGATAGAAAAGAAAGACCCAAATAACCAATACATATGCGTGAAGATAACAGATGGTGAATCTTTGATTTGGTTTGTAGCTTGTTATTTCGCCCCTTATGGCTCTCAAGAAAATGAATCTAGATAGAGATGACCCATATGAAGCACTAAAAATTGACATAGCAAAGTATTGTGATTCAGGCAAGATTATCCTACTTAGGGACTTTAATGCAAGACCAACAAATAATCAGGCTCTTTGTTTTGGTAAGGAAGAGGGGAAAATAGCAATCCTCTATGGTTAGAGGAAGAAGAAAACCAAAGTTGGCAAAGGGTATCTCAGGACTCAAAAGGTGGTATTTCATCTTTTGGTGTAAATCTGTTGGGTTTTTGCTGCCTCCACAATTTAATCATTTGTAACAGTCTAAGCACTTTGCCAAGCTCAGGAGCTTTCACATGTCATACCCAAAATGGGCAAAGTGTCGTAAACTATGTTATTGGTTCTCAAAGTATCATTCCAAGGATAATAGAGTTGGAAATAGGGTGTTGTCCTATAGAACTGAAATCTGATCATAACCCCATTTACATTAAGCTTGGTATGAGAGAAACTATCCAGCAAAGAGCTAGTCCGCAGCTGTGCAAAGGGAGTGGCCTTCAAGACAAAATTCTCCTAACCGACAAGAATTGGGACATATTTAAAAGAATGCTTGAAAAAAAGTTAAAGGGAATAAAAAATGTTGGCAGCCCCACTAGAAATCGAAGCATAATAAACAGTGACAAGTTGATGGCAATCATTCACAAGGCTCTCATAGCTTGCAAAAGAGCCAAGGGTAAAAGGGATCCCAAAAACAGTTTTCCTGCAAATCCATGGTATGATGAAGAGTTTAAGGTGGCTAAAAGGAGTTTGAAAATATCGGGAAGCAAGCAAGCAAATAAAAAACTGTATGAAAAAATAGTAAGATCAAAAAGAGAGGAATACATGATTGTTAGAAGGAGGGAATTAATTTCTCTTGGAAAGCACAATCTGAGAGGTTTTTGGAGAGAATTGCAGCAAGCTAGAGGTTCTACTGAGAATAACATCACGAACATCCAATGGTTAGAATATGCAAAAATATTGTATGAAAGAGACCAAGACAAAACATACCCTCCGACAATGAATTCTAATGATAAACTTTTCTCCACAAAGGATATCAAAAGTGGTATAAAAGCTTTGGCGGTTGGCAAGGCTCGTGACATTGATGGGCTGCAAGCGGAATATTTGAAGTGGGCTTTAGAGCTCTTGGCACTGCATATCAAAAAGATTTTCAATAGGGTCATTCAACATGGTTTCCCTGCAAATTGGACCACGAGCATTGTTATCCCTCTCCAGAAGAGTGGGGATGTCAACAATCCGTCAAACTATCGTACTATAATGATTAACCCTCTTTTTGGGAAGCTCTTTGGGAGCATGGTAGAGCGAAGAATCAGTTGTTGGGCTAAGAAGGAGGATAAGAGGTCGAAACTACAAACTGGTTTTAGACCAAAGCATTCTACTATTGACCATTGCATTACTCTTAGGCACATGGTTGAAAAAGTTTGGGATAAACAGGGTAGTGAGGTCTTTTGTTGTTTTGTTGACTTCAAAAAGGCTTTTGACACGGTACCTAGAAACAAACTTTGGGATAGAATGGAACAACTTAGAATTCCGAAAAAATATAGAGTTGTTCTCCATAGACTTTATGATCAAGTGAGGGCCAAAATCATAACAAAGGAAGGTCTTTCCGAGTGCTTTGAGAGTGACATTGGTGTCAAACAGGGCTGCCCTCTATCCCACACTTTGTTTGGGTTGTACATAGACAAATTAGAAGAGTGGTTGGAAAAGCGGGGAGGTGATGGTGTTCTTTTGGCCACTTTTGTGGTCAAGTTGCTATTGTATGCGGATGATCTTACTTTAATGGCAAATTTTGAAAATAGTCTTCAAAAACATCTAAATGCTTGGAACTTTTTTGTCAAGATGTGGGAAAGCAAGTCAACACCAGCAAAACCAAGGTCATGATTTTTACGTTGAAAAGGGCTAAGAAGCAAATAAATTTTGAGTTTGAGGGAAACACTTTGCAGGTGGTGAGTGAATACAAGTATTTGGGTCTTGATTTTTGCAAGAATCTCAAATGGGAGATTTGTAGGACAAAAAGAATTCAAGGGGGGTGGAAAGCTCTTTACTTGCTCCAAAACAGATGTAGATCGGCTGAGTTATGGGATTGGAAAACAAAGAAAAAACTATTTGGGCTGTTTGTTACGCCTGTGGTTTTATATGGCTGTGAAGTTTGGGGTTGTAGCATGTCGGCTATGAAGTGGAAGCAAATAGAAAGACTCCAAAAGAAATTAATCACAAGCAATTTCAAAATAAAAAGTACAGTCCCATATGAGATTGTTTTGGCTGAAGCGAGTGTCTTCCCAATAGAAATGGCAGCGATAATTCGTTTATTAGGCTATTTGCAAAGGATAGAGAATATGGATGAACACTGATGGCCCAAAATTGTGGTGGAAGAAATATTAACTAGAAGGAAGAGTATGTGGATGAAGCAAAATGTCAAGTGGATGGGAAAATGGGGGATCAATATGCAAGAGTGTCCAAACACAAAAGTTGAAATGAAAAAGTATGTAAAAGAGAAATTCAAAAATATCATTTGGTCGAAACAGCTTGGCCAGAAAAGGGAGCATTATGTTTTTCTTTTTAACCCTACTTGTGATCATGAGCAAAAATTTTACATGGGGGCTGATATAAAGTGGAAGGCTAAAATGCTAATAGCCCAGTTAAGAACTAGCTCACACCGTTTGAGATGTGAAACAGGAAGGTGGAAAATTCCCAAAGAGCTGTGGGAGGATAGGATTTGTTGTTTCTGCTCTTCAGGTTTAGTGGAGTCAGAGTGGCACTACATTATGGAATGTAAGGCTTACGAGGACATCCGATACTTCTATCCAGATTTGTTAAAAATCAAGTCTTTAGTGGCCTTGTTTGAAGAAGAAAAGATTGATAAAACAACAAGTTACTTTATCAAAATTCAAAGCAGAAGAAACAAAATCAGCAAAGAGTTGGAAAACAACATGAAGTAGTTCGATGGGATCGGCTTTTGTTTTGTTGTCTTGGCTAATGTGGTCTTTCGGTTTCATTTCGTGGGTCCCATAGACTAACTGGTCTCGTGGACATTATTAAAATCAATCAATCAATCAATGTCTGTCATACTTTTTCCTGTAAGACTAAAGGGAAACTTTTGGCTAGGATAAATGCCAGTACAATACGATAGGACATTGAATTCATCTATCCATTCATTAACAATAAAAAGTAGAGAGAAATTTTCAGTTACCCCATTAACTGCATTTTTGACCAAGCAAATATCTTCAATGCTGAGAGTAACATGCGCCAGACGCTTTCAACTAATTTTTGCTCCGCTATCTTCTCCCAATAAATTTTTGTCCCGCTTCCATAACAGAGTGGCCACATACTCGAGTAGACTTAGGAATGTGAGCCAAAGCCCTGCAACCACATTGTAAATAATTTGCAGAAGGCCTGTGGATCTTTTGCCAGATGATATATGTTGTGGGATGGTGGGTGACACGTTGGGATCTATAGCTTTGCTTGTAGAATTTACTATGAGGGAAAGCATAGAGACACAATCTCCTAATGAATGATGGATTCTGAATAGAAGGCTAGCTGTTGCATCTCCAGAAGAAACATTTAACACATGGACTTCCCACAAAGGCCTGTGCATGGTTAAGAGGAGGAGCAGTCACTAAAGAGCTTGTATACTCATTTACAAAGTTGGGATTCTCTACAGCGGAGAGACTTAAGCATGGAACAATCACGTGATCCTCTATCACCACCTCTCTGAGATCCCACTTTAGATTGTTTTCTTTGTCCTTTATCTGCACTCCACAGTTCATTTCATATAATGGTACGACATAAATTTCAAACCAGACAGAATCAATACCTGTATCACCAATATACAGATACACATCTAGCTAGGTCACTTTGAACGAGCTTATTTGAATATTTCCTGAAGATCCATAATGCAATCTTCACAGGACATGTTTTAAAATATATTCGTACATACAAGTTTGCGAAGTAAAATATAATCTTTATTTTAATGTTTTCACACAAACAACAAGCATTTATTTTATAAGTTGAATGTTTATCAAATCACTCATATTTCATATATAATTTTTATCATCTCCCATGCACATGAATGACAAGGGAGACGTGAATATTATGAACTATTTATCTATTTTTGTTTCCTTCAAAATCAACACTAGAACCTGCGCATTGTTTAAGCTCTTCCAAATTTATGTCTAACTTATCCAGTAGAAAATGTCAAGCCACCAAGAGATACCCTCAATCCTAACATCTAATCAGAGGAAAACAAAGATCTAAAAATGTTGTTCATTGCACTCTTAAATAAAAGCTTAAAAAGAAAAAAAAATACAATGTAAAACAGATAAAAAAAAAAGTGAGAATGGTAACTGCAATGCTTGAAAATCTTTGGTGCTCCCCCAGATTTTTTCGCAGTAAAATTTCCAATGACTTGACGTCAATTTCTCTCTCGAATCCCACAATGGTTAAGATGTAACTATCTACCAATGCATCTGAAATGGCGCATGCCACTGGACTAAGTGGCTCTTCATGCTTGGCTATATCAACCATGTAGGTTACATCATCTGTTTTCTTCATTACAATTTCTCTTAGTTTTATCTCAGGCTTTTCAAAACCATCACCATCATCATGGCCATTTTGCTTAGAAGCAAGCTGGCCTTCTATCAGTGTACACTTGGCCATCTTCATTCTTATCCAAACAACGCTACAGATCCTCCTTTGCAAGCTAAAATGCTACTGCGCTGTGAAGGAAATAGGGCAAGTAAGACAAGAATCATATAATAATGAGGGTATCAGAGATGTGCAACAACAATTAGGCGGTGATTATTACACCGATGCGGTCTGTTGATGGTGTTTTTTGCATAGCAACAACTCAGACAGAAAATGATATTCTATCTCTCTTGAAAGATAATCTTCAACAATAAATTGCTGAAAATCACCCCAAGGTCTCTCGGGTGTCGGGGTTCAGAGAAATTTCTAAATCTAAACTATTTCTAAGACTAACAATGCAAATGATAAACACTTGAAATGGGCCAATCCCAACGAAACCAATCTCTGCTTGACCAAGTTAAATCTACAATCTTACAGAAACAGTGCAATCTTCTAAGGTTTTAAAGATTTTCAGATCATGAACATTCACCCAAGACAACCCAATTGGAGTTGAAATGAATAAATCTCCATAATTGAACCAAGCACAATGAATATAAAGGTCCAGGCTAACTTTATAAAGCAACTAACAATCAGCTAGCTGCAAAAAGTATGGACCAGGGATTGCTGCAAACACTTCAAACATTAAATCATGAACATCATTGAATCAGATCTAAATCTAAATCTAATAACCATGAGCAATTTTAAAAAATAGAATCATAAGAACCATGCAAGATAAGTCAACACAAAAGAGATCACCAGAAAATCACAATGTTTTCAATTGTATTAAATCACCAAACTCCAGCAACAATTCCAATGTTCTGTTACATCACTTGCTCAGAAATTGACTAGCTTCTACCTCTACTCTACTGCTAAATTCGCTCTCTATCAAATCTTCTCCTAATATCTCCCCCTCCTTACAAATAAGGCACAAATGCCATTTATAGAGAACCCCCCAAACATGTCACCTAATCAGATTTTACAATAATACGGGCCCCAAAACAGGTCGGCCAGGAGAATTCCAAAATAGGACAAGATTTGCATTAAATGCATGAATATTATCCATGTCACCACGATCTCCAGCAAGATCAGATTCACGTTTCTTCAGAAAGTCCTCCTGTAGACAATTTTGGCACGGATTCTTAGGCAGGTCCCACTTTGAAAATTTAAATTGAACATTTCCAGATTCCCCTTTTGGCACGAATCCATATGCAAGTCCCCTTTTAATATTTGTTAGTCCTGAAAAAATAGATATCATCATTAATAGCCCACATGTCCAAATTAAATTTGAATAAAATTCTGACCTTTAAGAAAAACTTACATTTTTATAAGGAAACTTTCCATTTTCAGAATTTTTTCCATTTTGGAAATTTTATTTTCAAATTTTATGTTTTATCTCAAGTAATTTTCTTTTTTCAGCATCATTTTAAAATTTCCACTTTTGAAAAAAAAAATTATTTTCAAAAAAATTTCCATTTCGGGAAACCAGACCAAGGGGAAAATCGGGGAAAATCCAGGCCAAGCGGATTCTAGACCAGAATCCAGAAAAATCCAGCCGGACAGGATTCCGGGAAAATCCAGGTCAGGCGGATTTTACTAAATAAGGCAAAAATTTCAACAATAGATCATCAAAACAAACCAAGAATGCGCGAAACATCGTGTAATATATCAAATTAAGCATAGGGTGTTGAGCATTTATCATCAAATTCATCAATTTAATCCAGTATTTCAATTTGCACAAAGCCTAGCAGAAAATCCAGAAAAATCCGAGTGGACCGGATTTCCGTGGATGGCATAAAATTCTGGACTTTGGCACATACCCGGAAAACTGAAGAAATCCGGGGAAAATCTGGGTCGGGCAGAAAATCCTGAACGCAGGAAAAAACCTGGACTTCGCTCGGATCTGGAATTTGAGCAGAATCCGGGAAAATCCAGAAGGACTGAAAAATCCCGGACTGGACTAAAAACCCAGATTTTGCACAGAGCCGGACTTTGAGCAGAATCCGGAAAAATCTGGACAGACCGGAAAATCCCGAACTGGGGTAAAAACCCGGATTTTGCTCATAACTTAGTTTTTCAAAGGGGAACCTGGGGAACTCACTTGGGCAAGAAAGATGAACATCTAAGGACCTCCAAAGGCAATGAAATCAATAAAATTAAGGGGCCAAAAGACACCAAAAGCTAGAGCAAAAAGAGGGTCCCTACTTTCAGTGGGGCGTGTGTGCAAAACTGCACAACAAGGTCTAGGTGGCAGTTATTGCTGATATGAGACTTGATTTCCCTTTTCATAGAGGGCAGTGGAGAAGGTAGCCACGCCTTCAAGAACTCTTAATTTTTCTGTAAGAAACTCTTTCCCTCTTAAAGTGGTCGAGATCTCTGAAAATGTTGGACACCTAAATGACCATATTTTTGCAATCCCCCTCCATCCTCAGTAACTACGTAGGCGATCTAAAGTTGGGAGTGCATTAAACTAATGATGTGTGGTAGCGCATTAAACATTTCGTCACTTGAAAAAATGATTTTCATACTTGAATATTTATACGGCTATTTTTTCTGGCAATTTTAATATTAGGATTCGAATGCAATATTTATCATTTGCGAGGAGAGAGTACCAGTCCATTATCGCCTCACTTATACATAGGGTTACTTCTGCAACAACCGACTTTCTATAATATGAAATGTTTCGTTTTCGTTTGGAGTGGACCACCACTGATCATCTATTTATTTAAAAGTGGTGATATCAATATTTCATCTAACTACTGCACGATTAATGTCAATCCTATCTTTGGCAAGGTCTGTAGGAGCATGGTTGAACGATGGATCAGCAACTGGACAGAAAATGAGGGCAAAAGGGTAAAGAGGTAGGCAGGGTTTAGGTCAAGACACTCTACCATTTATCACTACATCACCCTTAGACACTTGATTGAAAAAATTTGGGGCACCCAAGGTGAGGAAGCTTATTGTTGTTTTGTAGACATTAAGAAAGCTTTCAACAGAGTACCTAGAGACAAAATATAGAATAGAATGGAGGAATTAGGCATCCAAAATATATATAAAGTAGTTGTTCACAAGTTGTATGAGAAGGTTAGAGCTAAAATCAGAACAAGTGAAGGTATGTTAGAGTGTTTTGGTAGCGACATTGGAGTTAAACAAAGCTGCCCTCTATCTCCCACATTTTTTAGGCTATACATTGATAAGTTGGAAGCTTGGTTAAGCAAGGTAGATGGGTATGGTATTCAACTCGTAGGTTATGTGGTGAAACTACTTTTATATGTTGATGATCTTATCTTTATTTCAAAACAACCTCATGGGTTAAGAGAACATTTGAAAGCTCTAGAACACTTTTGTCAAGAGGTTGGGATGTAATTGAATATCACCAAGACCAAAATTATGATTTTCTCATTGAATAGAAAAGATAAGCAAAATGCCTTTCTTTTTGAAGGCAGACCACTTGATATAGTGAAAGAATACAAGTATTTTGGGATTGACTTTCACTGTAAGCTTAGTTAGGAGACTTGTCAAACAAAAGGATATATAGGTTGGTTGGAAAGCCTCTTACCTACTACCAAATAGGTGTAGAAAAGTTGAACTTTGGGATTAGAAAACCAAGAAAACCCTTTTTGGTTTGCTAGTCACTTTGTTTGTACTTTATGGGTATGAAGTGTGGGGAAGCAATATGTCAAAACATAGTGGGAGACAACTAGAAGGAATCCAAAAACATCTAAAAATAAGAAATCTCAAAGTTAAAACCATGGTCCCTTATGAAATTCTCTTAGCTAAAGTGGGGACTTTTCCATTGGAAGCATCAGCATTAACTTGGTTGATAAGTTATTTAAAGAAGGTTGAAAACATGGATAACCATTGGATTGGCCCAAAATAGTTATGGAGGATATGTTAGATCGTAGGAAGAAAACTTGGATGAAGTAGAACAACGAGTGGATGAACAAGTGGGACATCAATTTGCAAGAGTGTCCTAGCACCAATAGTGAAATAAAAAGCTATATGATTAAAAAAATTAGAACTGCTATGTGGGAAAATCAGATTGGGTGAAAAAAAGCATACTACATCAAAGAGTTTACCCTAGCAAAGAATTATGGTGAAAAAACTTATTTAGGTGCAGCTATTAAAGGAAAAGCGAGGTTGTTAGTTGCACAATTGAGGATGGGATCGCATCACCTTAGGTGTGAGACGAGTAGGTGAAAGTGTTGGGAAGAGACACTACAAATGCTTTTAGGTGTTGTCATTGATGGCAACCCTAGTAGGTGACTGATTTGCACATCATCATTTGCTCCCACCAGCAGACAATTTGCAATCAGTCAGAACAACAGAGCATACGACAGTTTTGGGTTTATCGATTCACGTGCAAATTTTTAGTTGTTATTTTGAGTTGTGGATCTCATGGGAGGTTCATCAATATATTTCTTATGTTATCCAAAAATCTTAGTGCCTCATCCCAAGCTATGTAAGTTTGGAGATCCGATTGATATCTTTCTACTTATTAATGTTTTGTGGCCAACTAAGTTGATATAATGTATTACAGATATTCAAGGAATGTTTATTCGAACATTTTTGTGTTTGATCATTATGTTTTGGATCGAAGCTAAGTTGTGGATGACCATTGTGGATGTGCATTAGATATTACTCAAGATAAGATTTGAGCTGATAGTTGCTAATATCTTTAAGTTTTATTGAAGCCGACTTGTAGCAACTAAATCCTTTGTTGTGGATATATATAACTAATCAGTTATATCATTTTGTGTGTGCGAAAGATGTGTTGAAGGGTGTTTGCAACTATCTAAAGTTTGATTAACCGATTATGCACAGTTTCACTTGTGCGTCAAGGTTTTTGTGGTGCGAGTTTGTGCAGAACAGAGTAGAATTATTGAATCAGTCAGAAGGATAGAAGATCGACTATTGAGCTTAACTAGAACTGTAATCAAACATTTACAGATGTTATTCCTTCAGTGCATTCTCTTAGATCTAATCCAAATCATTGTAAGGTAGTGAGCCTTTTTATTTTGAGAAGTGAGCTCTAGGCAATGTGCCTGAATGCAAGTGTATTACCATTTTGTAATCTTTCTTTTGGGTATACTCAAATTATATTGTGGATTGGCCATCCACCGTGGTTTTTCCCCTAACAGGGTTTCCACATAAAAATCTTGATGTTATGGTGTTGTGATTGTTTGTTTTTTGTTCATGCATATTTCTTTTGTTGAAAGCTTAAGTGAGTTAAAGATCAAAATAATAAATTTAATTTTTGAACAACATTGATTCACCCCCTCTCAATGTTGCTTGTTTCCAACAATTGGTATCAGAGCTAGTTCCCCGAAAGAAGTTTAACAGCTTGAGGAGATCTTGGAAGGAATTTTTCAATGGATACAAGCAATCTTCAACAACAACTTATGGTGGCCCTAGATGATCTTGACCAATCAAAGTATGAGAACCGGGAATTAGAAGAAAATCTTAAGTGCAGAGAAATTCATTCAGTCATTGAAAGACAAAATCAATGAATCAAGGGAGAGAATAAAGGAATTGTATGATTAGCTTAAGTAGAAAAATAGAAGCATGGAAGATGAACAACTCAGTCGTGCCTTGAAGGAGAAAACAAAAGAGTGTGAAAAGTTTTCTAGAGAAAATGTTTCTCTGAAGCGTGAGATGGAATATATCATGATGAAGATGACCAAGGAGATTGAAGATAGAAAGAAGAATGAAGAAAATCTTGCACAATCCTTGAAAGAAAAATTTGAACAATGCAGCTGATTGGATAATGAACTAGAGCAATCCAAAAACAATGAGGAAGTGCTTGAAAAACAACTTGATGATCTCATAAATGAGCTTACTATTGCAAATGAGTACAAGGAGAAATTCAAAGCAAGCTTAGCCAAACTTGATGAACTCATTAAAAAATAGAGGACTGATGGTGATAGGCAAGGTCTTAGATATGAAGAAGGAGAATGTTCCAGATCTTGACAAAAAAAAATCCGAACAAGGGAGATTCAGGCAAGGAAATTGGATGAATGGACAACCAAATCCTTAACGATTCAATGGTTATTGTTTTTCTTGTAACAAAGTTGGTCATATGGCTTCTCAGTGTAGGAGCAGGATGAACACAAGTGGACCATCATTCTCAATTCAATGCTTTAATTGCTATAAGTATGGCCATAAGTCAAGTGAATGCAGAGTTGTGATGAATAATTTATATAGAGATGTCAGATGCTATGCATGCAATAGATTTGGGCATATTGCTAACCAATGCAAATCAAGACAAAATCAGCGGAACAATTTTCCTGGATAGAGAAATGTTATGTGTTACAACTACAATAAATTTGGCCACACTGCTAGATTCTGTTGGAATAGAAGAGGTCCAATAAATCAAAACATACAACAGGATGTTAAGGGAAAAGGTAAATTCACTACTAATGTGATCAAAAGGAAACTGTAGAAGAAATGGGTGAAGAAGAATCCCTCTGTTGAAGGAAATACGCCAACTCCAGAATCTACTTCTAGTAATTTTTCTTGGAATTAGTTTTAGGCCTTTGGCCTAGGGGGAGCTGTCAAGAAAATATTTTAACCCCCTACCGACAACTGATACTAGAATGTGGAAAAGTCCAATAGGTGGATCAATAATTTTCAGAAGTTGTTTAACCAATTTGAGGTAGTATTGTAGTGTTATGGAGATCCACTGAAGAATCATCTATTTCAGTACATGGAAACAAGGTAATCGGATGAACTAGGGTAAAAGCATTTATTGCGACAAAAAGGGTTAGGTATGTGGATGATAAAAGAACATTTTCATCCTTCATTTGTCACTTTTCACTTTGAAGGAAAGTAGTTTGGAGAGCCCTGGAGTGAAATTTGTTGAATAGTGGAGAGATTCAAGTGTGAAGAAGGTTTTGTGATCAACTTCGATCCAACGGAAAGGTATTTATCAAAAATCCTGTGAATTTGTGAAATTGCAATCATGTCCACTCATATGGTAGTCGAAGTCAAGGACAAACCCTATCGAAATTTCAAATGGCATCTTTATAAGTCTATTGAGACCGAGCCCTTAGGAGCGTTTTCATTTGTATCGTACGAAGTATTGCATACAAAAGATATTAGGGCTTATATACATGCTAATATTGAAGAATTAGGAAGCTCTCAAATGATGAATTTGTATTCCCATCATATAATTGGAGAGGATTTTACTGTAAAGCCAGAATTTAAAACTCCAAAAGAGAAGAAGTTTACACAGTTTGCAAAATTTCCCATATTTGAAGAAAATGAATGGGTATGATATGTTCTGATTCATGTTCATGCCGAGTTCATGTGGTTGGATGTGTCATTTAAAATTATGAAAGAGGCTATATGTGTAGTCACGGGTTTGAATTCCATTGGTAGACTTCTAGTCTTGAAATCCGTGAAGAATCAGAAGGTTATTGAAGCAACAGGTGCTCAATGGGATAGAAGGGCAATGATAATAGAAGACATTGTTGAAGTAGATGTAAAATTTGCATCAATGGTCATTGGATACAAGATCTATCATTCAAGTCGGGATAATTTTGTATCCAGTACGACCATCTATGCAGCTTATGAGATGGTAAAACAAAATGTTGATTATGACTTGTGTGAGTTGCTCAAAAGTCAATTGATGGAGAATCTGAGTAAAATCAAGAAAGATAAGAAGAATACTTTCAAATACAGTAATTTGCTTCTATGTTTATTCTTCTACTTCATGAATGAGGTTCCAGGTGTTGGAAAAGTACATTGGAAAAATGATGAGCCTATAACTGTTTAGATAAGGAACATGTTTTTTGGAATTGGTGATTGACAGATCAAGAATACTACCCTCTGGGGGTACTTCAAAAATTTCCAGAATATGATGCATGTCAGGGAAAGAATTCCCACTTTAATTGTGGAACAGTACAAAGACACTATTTGCTTTATGGTGGATATTGACCAATGTCATATGGAAGCTGCTAATCCCAGAACAATATGGATCATGCCCATGGGATACGAAGTAGAGGAAAACATTTTGAAGATGTATGTAGAAAACTTGCTAAGTTCACCTTTGGATCTGGGAGAAGAGAAATTTGGAACATATGTAGAGAAAAGTATGCAAGTTCATGTGGAATTGAAAATATCGGTGATAGTCAAAAGAGTAATGAAAGAAGTAGAAGTCTTCATAGAAGGCATGGGCTTACCTATAGAATCTTTGAGGGAAGCAAGAAGGAAGAGATATGAGGCTGAAGTAGCAAAAGAGATAGAAAAAAACCGATTCTGCTAGTCCGGGAGTATCTTCTTCCCACACTAAATCTACAAGGAGTTCCCCATCCTTGTCCACTCCTGTAGCCAAGCCAGCCTAAGACAAGGCTTCCAGTAAAAGGAAGAAGAATAAAAGCACAAGAATATATGAAGTTTCTTCATAAGACGAGGAAACTGAGTCAGAGGAAGTTTTGAGAGAAATGAAGGCTACTAGAACTTAGGCTATCAAGTTAAACAAGAGCAAATCTTTTGGTAAAGAAGAAAAAGAAAAGAAGGAAAATTTTGATAAACCTAGTATGTAGGTTGAGGAAGTTGAGAATGCAATTATTAAGGATGGTAATCTTAAGCCCCTCTGTGAATGGTTTGAAACTTTTGATGAATCCAGTCAAAGATTTCTTGAAGAAGCCACAATTAAACATATGAACATTTTTAATAAAGTTCTTGTTGAAATCATGTTTGGTTTACCCAAGAGTTTGTATGATGTTTTGGCTCGTCAAGAAGATTAAATGCCAGAACAGAAGAAGAGAATCTGAGTAAAATAATTCTTGCAAATCTATGTCCAAAAATGTCAATTGAGGAGATCAATTCACTCCTTGAAAAGGCCAAGAAGGATTTTAAAAGTAAGACAAGGGTGAATAAACTCATGATTGGTGAGACTAATGTTGTGGTTAGTGAAACAAAGAAAATTTTGGAAGCATTTCTATTAAAGAATAAGGTTAATGTTGAGGAAGCAAATACTAAAAATATTCTGGAAAGTGAGGAAGTGAATGCAGATGCTAAGGATTTTCAGATTCCTCCTGATGTGGAAAATACAGAAATACCTATCGAAATTGAAGTTCCTAAGGTAGTATTAGCTAAGGAGAAGGAGGTACAAAATAAAGAAGTTGAAGTGCCTAAAGGCAATCCGGAAATAGTCTCTAAAGAACCCAAGGTTGAAGGAAAAAAAATTCAAGAAATCAAAGTGGAGGCAAGAGACACTGCCGAGGCAGTGAAGAAATCTCTTATGGAACAGCAGGAAGAGTTTGATCCTGAATTGGATGAAAAATCAATCAATCTATCTACTTTATCCCCAATTCAGATGATGAAGGTTGCTTCAATTGCTCAAGCTAAGGCCAGTGAGAATATTTTGAAGTCTCACATAGAGGATAGTGAATTGCTAAGCCTTGCATCTGGAGTCCTGCAAAAATT
Organism: Sequoia sempervirens; assembly: GCA_007258455.2. Taxonomy (NCBI): domain Eukaryota; kingdom Viridiplantae; phylum Streptophyta; class Pinopsida; order Cupressales; family Cupressaceae; genus Sequoia; species Sequoia sempervirens. The sequence goes on along the minus strand of VDFB02192558.1, from coordinate 18,303 downwards.
AATGCATACTCATGTCAAGGATCTGTTTGGTTCCTCTTCTGGTGAGCTAAATAAGATCATAAATTCTATAAGTTCTCACTTTGAATCTTTTGAAAAATCATCCATGATTAAAGTTCAGATGGAGTTTAAGGAAAAGAGATTTGGTGGTTTGAAAGAACTGATTGCAAAAGATAAAAATTTGTTAGCCACCTGCATGAGAAATATTCAAGATACTTTATCTGAAGGTGGAAAAGTGTATAATTCATGCTTAGTTTTATCTAAATTTACTGAAGCAAATGAGAAGAAGGTGAAGGATATTGAAAAACAATTGGCTACCCTTTATGATGCCTTTGATCCATTAGCCGGTAATATTGGTAAGCATGAAGGTCAGGTAATATCTTTGCTTGACAAAATAAGAAGTTTGAAGCACGAAAATGAGAGGATTGTAGGGAGAGCATGTGAACTCAGAGGACTAATTAGTCCAAAGATTGAACTAATGGAAAATGCATTAAAAGAGGCCAAAGATGCTATGGCAGCTCATGACCCAGTAAATCTTGAAGTTGCAGAAACTCTGTCTTATTTAATTTGTGGTCACATAACAATTATGGAGAGTTTCAAAAAGGTTTGGGACACAAATTTAAGTGTGTTGAAGAATGATTTTGCGGATGTCTTCAAATTTGTGTAAGGCAGGTTATGCTTGTATAGTTTTGAAATTTTGTTTTTTTAGGTCCCCAATTTTGCCATTGATGTCAAAGGGGGAGAGTTATATAGTGAAAAATGTTGAGTCATCTTAGGGGGAGTTGTATTGTAGATCCTTTTTGAGTTTTGAAGTGGCAGTGTAGTTCATGGTGGTACCGATCTGACACGTAGTCATTTTTCACTAAGTGTTGCCATCAATGCCAAAGGGGGAGATTTTTGGCAAGAGACATTGCAAATGCTTTCAGGTGTTGTCATTGATGGCAACCCTAGTCGGTGACTGATCTGCACATCATCATTTGTTCCCATCGACAGACAGTTTGCAAGCAGTCAGAAGAATAGAGCATCTGACAATTTTGGGTTTATCAATTCACGTGCAAATTATTAGTTGTTATTTTGAGTTGTCAATCTCATGGGAGGTTCATCAGTATATTTCTTATGTTATCTAGAAATCTTAGTGCCTCATACCAAGCTATGTGTACGTTTGGAGATCCAGTTGATATCTTTCTACTTATTAGTGTTTTCTGGTCGACTAAGTTGATATAATGTGTTGTAGATATTCAAGGAATGTTTATTCGAATATTTTTGTGTTTAATCATTATGTTTTGGGTCCAAGCTAAGTTGTGGACGACTGTTGTGGATGCGCATTAGATATTACTCAAGATTTGAGCCGACAATTGCTAATATTTTTAATTTTTATTGAAGTCGACTTGTAGCAACTAAATCCTTTGTTGCAAATATATATAATTGATCAGTTATATCATTTTGTGTGTGCGAAATATGTTTTGAAGGGTGTTTGTGACTATCTGAAGGTTGATTAAGCGATTATGCACAGTTTCACTTGGGCATCAAGGTTTTTGCAGTGTGAGTTTGTAACATATCAGAATTGTTGAATCAGTCAGAAGGATAGAAGATTGAATGTTGAACTTAAAATCGGAACTGTAATGAAGCATTTGTAGATGCTATTCCTTTAGTTCATTCTCTTGGATCTAATCCAAATCATTGTAAGGAAGTGAGCCTTTCTATTTTGAGCAGTGAGCTCTAGAAAGTGTCTGAATGCAAGTGCATTCCCATTTTGTAATCTTTCTTTTGGGTATACTCAAATTATATTTTGGATTGGCCATCCACCGTGGTTTTTCCCCAAACAGGTTTTCCACGTAAAAATCCTAGTGTTATGGTGTTGTGATTGTTTGCTTTTTGTTCATGCATATTTATTTTGTTGAAAGCTTAAGTGAGTTAAAGATCAGAATAATAAATTTAATTTTTGCACAACACCGATTCACCCCCCCTCTTAGTGTTGCTTGTTTCCAATAGGAAGATACCCAAGGAAACTTGGGAAGAAAGAACTTGTATTTTCTGCAATAAGGGGCAGTGGAAACAGAATGACACTTCATCATGGAATGCAGGAATTATGAGGATATCTATACTCAGCACAAAAATAGTTTGAAAGTTGACAATATGCACCAATTATTTGAGGAAGATAAGATTAACTAGACAACTAGGTTTCTAGTCAAAATTAATAGTAGGAGATTAGACTTGGAAAAGAGCATGAAGACAAATTAAGTATGTTTGTATCAGTCCCATAGACTGGTTAGTCTCATGGACGTCATTAAAATCTTTCATTCATTCGTTCATTTGGAAAGATATCCTTGTCACAATGTTATGTCATAGCTTATGAATCATGACTCTTTGGCAATTAATGACCAACCTTTGACATGGTTCCATCGAACTGTATGTCGTGGTTGAGTAGTTCCTCCAACAATTTCTATAGGTCAGGGCATGATTTTATTTCACATGTTTTAGAATTGAATTTAAATATTTTCCCTTTACTAATTATTTCAACTAATTAGTGTTGTTTTTATAGTAGATTGTGTAAGATTTTTTTAATCAACATTTTAAATATTTATTTTATCTTTCTATATTTTTTTTTATGGATCACACAATGTGATCCACAATCAAATTCATAACCAACACATCAATTTAAATAATTAGAAATATAAATTCATTCTAAAGTGTGTGAAATGAATTTAAGCCCTCACTTATAGAAATTGTTGGAATTATTTCTCAACCACAACATAAAGTTTAATGAAACCATGTCAAAGGTTGGCCACTAATAGTAAAAGAGGCATGATTCATAAGCTAAAACATGAAATTATGATTTAAGTATCTCTTTCCAAATAAAATGTCTCTTTTAGATTTTTATCTCCTTGACGATGGATCATGAAGTGTGATCTGAAATGCTAATTCAAAATATCTCATTTAGCTCTATCTCCTTGATGATGGTCTTGGTACCCGTTAAATTGTTGTATCCCATTTTTTCTTTATTCTACCTAATAAGGTCTAAATTGTTCCTTTATTTGTTCATTTGTTGATAATTGATCTAAGATACTTCATGTGGGTCCATGACATATGTGTTTAAGCACTTTTCCCTTATGTTGCATTTTGCTTGGTATTTCAACCATTTATTCCAAGTTTGAAAGATAATAATTAGCTAAGTCTTTTGTCCACCTTTTTTTGAGGTTTCAATAGATCAAAACCTCTATCAAAACCCAACGAGGTTCTCGAAACCTTGTCAAAGTTTGATGACTCAACCTATTCATTTTGTCATAATTGTCCAAGTATAAAGTTTGATAGTTTTCTTTAGAATTTTCCAAACCTTTGTTGAGGTCTAACAAAGTTGTCACTCAGGGCTCAACATGGGTTTCATAACTTTTTTCATAAAAGTGATAATTTCTTCTAACACTGATTTGGCATGGTTTCAAAACCTTGTCAAACTCTAACAAGGTTCTCTTGACAGGGTTTTCAAAATTTTGTGAAGAATCAAAGACTTCAACATTTTCAAAAGCTCATAGATAAAGTAAGGTGATTTGTGAACTTGTGTTGACTCCCGATAAGGTTCTCACAACCTTGTTAGAGCTCTATGTATGAGAATTAGGAGATCTAGGAGATAAAAGACAAGCATAATGAACAATATGTAATATTATATTAAGTCAACCTAATTATATTAGGAAAACAAGGTGTACATATATAAGTTGACACCTCTCCTGGACACCAATCAACATTGACACCTCAATGAGAAAGATTTAATGGGATGAGACCTCAATGAGAATGAGTCAATGGGACACCTAAGTAGGCTTAAGTAAGCCAAGTGTATGCATAAAGTGCAATATATAGACTAACATCCCCCCTTAAGCATAGCTTAGGTGGGCATGAATGAAATAGGTACTAGCGACTAGCCTGGTGAGGTACCCATGTACAATGCAAAAGAAATGGATCCCGACCATGAAGCCTGATAAGGTACCCAAGTACAATGCAATCTATCAAAATTGGAGTAAAGGAGAAAAACCCAATGAGAAATAAAAATCCCTCAAAGACTAATTCTAACACAAAGTACAATATATTCTCCCCATAGGAGAGAAAGTAGAGAAGATCATGTGACCCCCCAAAAAATGTGAAGTGATGAACTCCACGTAGTGCTGGTAGATGCTCAACACTACATATTGAAGATGATCCATGAACGCTAAACAACATTCCTCCCTTTGGGAAGAAATAACACCACAAATGTGTGCAATATGAACTCCCATTTTGAATAGGAATATATTGGAAGTAAGATGAATGTCTTTGAATGCTGCAATATCCAAAGACTAAAATGATGCCAATGATGCTCAAAGATCTCCAAGCCAATGCTAATGTGTGACGAATTAGGTACCATAGAAGATTTTGGAATAGGGACAATGGATGTATGGTCATGTCTAAACTGATGTGAATTTCATACTACTGCAAATGATGATAACGAAGTTGGATATCTCAACTCATGAATGTCTACACAATCTATCACGATAGAAGTTGATGTTGGTGAGACGAGCAATTTCTAAAGATGGCAATGGTGATGTAAATTCATCAAAATTATCATAAAAAAGAAGACAAATGTCCTCAATGTTATCATCCAAATATGGAAGTTGGGATTCTACAAACAAAGATGTTATGTCTGATAGATATGCATCCCAATGTGGTGGATCTGGTATGATAGTAGAAATTACCTGATGGAAAGAATATGTGGAACTCATGGATGAGTCAACAACTAATTCAAATGTAGCAACGACTGATATGAGAGAAAATACCAATGTAAGTCAACGAACTACTGTGATAGGTCAAATGTGAGCGTTAGAAGACAAGCAACAAGTAAAAGAGTGCAAATAAACACCAAAACAACCTACACCTCAAGATTAGCCTAAGTTGGAAACAACACAAAGCAAAAGCAACAAAATGGAACTCTATACCTTGCGTCGAATCGATCCTTTGGTTGGCCCTTCGATCTTTGATGTGTATGCTCCTTGGATGGCACAAGATGCAAGCTAAATGATGTCGTGAGGATGAGTGCAAGTGGATGAAAAATAAGAAAATGGCTAAGTATAAGTTGAGAAACAAAACTGCAAGAGTTTGGCTAGCACAAATGATCTCCCTAAAATGGGAGAAAAGAGGGGGTATTTATAGAATTTTTAAGAGTTCCTAGGGGAAATGGCGGGTCAAGATTGAGCCCAAATATCAAGATGTAGGGCTAAGGTGAGTTGAGAACTCACAAGCCCTCACATCTTGACATGTGGCATGTGAGATAGCCCTAAAAGGTGAAGTGGACATGAGGTGGAAGGAGAAGGACATGACATGGAGGGGGTACAAAGTACCTTGGGATTGGACAAGATCTCCTCATAAAGGAGGTACTTGTCCCCATGTGGGTGAGAGGACATGTGAGAAATTAAAAATTCGTCAAATATTCTCATGGGGATGAGAAAAAGAATAAAGAATAAGTGAAGGACATGTGGGAAGAAGTGAAGGAATTAAAAAGTTCCTTTTGGGTGCCTTGGGGGATTAAAAGGTGAATTAAAAATTCACATGGGGAAGTGGAGTGCCTTGTCCAAAAAGAGAAAGCCTTTAATAAGGTTGACTCAAGGACATGTGCTATAAAGGACATGGGGAAGAGAAAAGGAATTTAATATTCCTTGGAAGGATAAAAGGAATTAAAAATTCTTTGAGAGGTTGATTAGGCTAGTTAGTGAAGGATTAAAGGATGGTTAGGTGGCTAAGAGAGATTAGAGGCCAACTTGCAAAAGTTGGAGGATGTGACACATCCTAATCAAGGATTAGGCATGTGCACATCCTAATGATGAGATTAGAAGATGGATTAAGATAAGATAAAAAATGATGGAAGATGTGACATGAGAAGGAATTAAATAAATGTGATATTTATTTAATTCATTTGATGAAAGAGGAAGGTATTAGAGATAAGGTATTATTGATTAAATACCTTAGGGGTTTGGTAGAATTAAAGCTATTAATTAAATAATAGTAGTATTACTTAATTAACGAAAATAAGACGAAAGGGGATGAATTTGGATAAATTAAGTGTCCAAATTTAGACATCTACAACTACAATAGTCAAATCCTCAAATGATGATGTCTCACAAGATGTCTGAGTGAGACTAAATGATGTTTCTACATGTTTTGGAACTAGAGAATCAGATAAGGCAAAACCATGATTGAGAAGAATTTGCTTCATTTCCTCAATTTGATGAAACCAACATCTTATGTTGTATGCTTGTTCTTTCCACAATATCCACAATTGATTTTCCATTTATTAGGAGGATTTTGCAAAATACTCAAATGGAACTTGGGGAGATAAATGATTACATGAACCAACAAAATCAAAAAACAAAGAACACCAAGATTGCCCCCTTTATTATTTGTTTCCCCCCAAGTTTGGCACTTTATAGAAGGAGTACTTTTGTAAATAGTCCAATCAGGGCTATTGGAAGCATTGTGAAAAACAAACACTTTTGCAAAAGACAACACTCAATTTCAAGCTACCGAGCAAAAGTTATGAAGATTTCAATTTTTCACTTTACAAAATATTGATCCTCCTTGCAACAATAACTTTTTAGATTTGTTTGAAAAATATTTTATTGCAAAATTTTAGAACAAAGGAAAAAATGGGAGAAATTTAAGCCCCCAAGGGCTAATTGGTGATATGACTAGGGGCTGGAATACAATGTGACGAAGGGCTTTGTGCCCCTGTTGCAGGTTAAATTTGATGCTCGTCCAAAGGAGGACACACAAAAGCCAGATAATGAAATTAATGTCTGCAATAGCAAATTACAGGTAATGAATGGCGAATCGTAGGTGATAAACACTAGAAATTGACACCCTGCGATGGAAGCTTTTGCGACTTCTAATGAAGAAAACGTCGAGGGGATTTGACGACCCGTAATGGAGGCTTTCATGGCTTCTATAGAAGAAAATGAAGGTCAAATCGGAAATTGCAGGCTATAGTGGAACCTTTCGCAGCCTTTTCTTAAAAAAACGTGAGGGAATGAAATGTGTCACGCCTCCAATCAGCAAACCATCGATCTGGAATAATGAAATATTATGGCCCGGGTCAAAATCACGCCCTCCAAGTGCTAAGTCATGGTGATTTGCTTCGCAACATAGACTATGGTTCGCGACCTGCTAAAAAAGATGCCAGAGATTAAACGACAGAATTAGGAAGCAAATCGGTCCTCTCGAACCCTGTCGCAACATGCAAGGGTTAATCCGTGCCCTCAAACAAGTGAAACAACCCGTAAAACAAAATAACACTGCCCTTCATGAGAATTAGGAGATCAAGGAGATAAAAGACAAGCACAATGAATAATATGTAATATTGTATTGCATTGACCCAATTATATTAGGCAAACAAGATGTACATATATAGGAGTGAGGGAGGCAACCAACCTCCACAAAATGAGGATACAACTCCTCACACATGGAGTGCGCCAAGTTACCTACCACAAATGAAGGAAGAGGTGTGAAAAGTAAGTTGATACCTCTCGAGACACCTATCAACATTGACACCTCAATGAGAAAGAGTCAATGGGATGACACCTCAATGAGAATGATTGACTAGGACACCTAAGTAGGCTTAAGTAAGCCAAGTGTATGCATAAAGTGCAATATATACACTAACACTATGCACCTTTCTAAACTCATTGAAGACTTTGAAGAGGGTGTCTTCCTAGGCTTGGCAGAGATTTGAGATAGCTTTTAACCATCAGAAGTTGCCAATGGTGATTATGTTGCTACCATGTGTTGTTGATTGCAAAGGAAATGAGGGAAAAGGAAATTTTTATACTTATCTGAGTTTTGAGGTGATTTTTTAACCACCTACGAAGGCTAAAGGGTTTGTGGTAACCCATGGTTGTGTTGACACAAAAATGGATTGCTAAGATGCAAAGAGGAAGCTCATGTTAGGAAATGAAAAGACACCACCAGTATCAAATTTCAAAATCATTTCAAATAGCTTGAGCATCAAGCAAAGTGGGGTCAAGGGAATCGAGGGCATTAACTCACCCACCTACCTATTATTATTCATCCACCAACCCACCCCCATTGTTTTACCATCATTAAGACTAGAAGTGATATTTGCATGTGGCTATGAGATTTTATACTTCACAACTACAATAGGGACATGATTGGGTGTGTTCTAAGGCACAAAAATGATTTGTAAATCTGATAAGAAGGAATGGTTGCTACTTACAATTGCAAGAAATTATAGCTTTTTAGGGACCCATGTAAATTTACATGTTTCCTTTTTAGGAAACCTACAACAACTATATAGAATTTCATTTTAATTTTCTAAGAGATGGGATAATCAACTAGAGTAGATTAGAGAGAAGAGAAACACTTCTTGAAGCTATTTTTTTATTCCAGTAATGAATAGACATTAATTCTTTATTTTGATTACTTAGGTTGATCCCAAATTTGTAATGAAGCATTAGAATCCTTGAAGAAAGAGTTTTGGAATATGGAATCAATATCAAGTGATTGTCTCCACTAGTATTTTGTTAAGGAGAGAGAGTTGAGATAGAGTAGAGAGTGAAGGAGAGAGATGTTGAGAGAGAGGTGATAAAGAGATGTGATAGAGAGAGAGCATAGAGGGAAGGAGGGATGGAGGGGTGGAGGAAGAGAGAAAGAGGTATAGAGGGATAGGTAGGTAGAGAGAAGTAGAGAGGGAAGGAGAGATGGAGGGAGAGGTAGGGATGGAAAGGGAGGTGAGAGAGAGAGGTAGGTAGAGAGAGGGAAGGGGAGATAGAGAGAAGTAGAGAGGGAAGGAGAGGTAGAGGGAGAGGTAGGGATAGAGGGAGAGATAGGGATGGAGAGAGAGAGAGAGAAGTGAAAGAGAAATAGAGATAGAGGTAGGTAGAGATAGGGAGGGGAGATAGAGAGAAGGAGAGAGGGAAGGAGAGAGGGAAGAGAGGGAGGGAGATGGAGGTGAGCTAGAGAGAGAGGAGGGAGGGATGGATATGTAGGGAGAGAGAGGTGAGATAAAGAGAAAGAGATTAGAGAGGGAAGGAAATAGGGAAGGAGAGTTAGGGAGTGGGAGAGAGAGAGAAGAGATAGAGAGAAGAGGGAGGAGGGATAGGTAGTGAGAAAGGTGAGATAGAGAAGTGATAGAGAGAGAATTAGAGGTAAGGAGGAAGGTAGAGAGATTGAGAGAGGGAAGGAGGGAAGGAGGGAAAGAGAAAGATGTATATAGGAATAGGTAAGATAGAGAGAAGCAGAGAGAGAATGTTGGTGTAAGGGAGAGAGAGGGGCAGGGAGAGGGGGGAAGGAGGGAGAGATAGAGATAGATAAGAGGGACAGAGAGAGAGGTGGTAGAGAGAGTAGAGAGGGAACGAGGGAGGGAAAGAGAGAGAAAGAGGTAAAGAGGGATAGGTAAGTAGAGAGAAGTAGAGAGGGAATGAGAGATGGAGGGAGAGGTAGGGATGTAACAGAGGTGAGAGAAGTATGGAGGATAGAGAGAAGTAGAGAGGGAAGGAGAGATAGAGGGAGAGATACGAATGGAGACAGAGAGAGCGTAGAGAGAGAGAAATAGAGAAAGAGGTAGGTAGAGAGGAGGAGGAGATACAGAGAAGTATAGAGGGAATAAGAGAGGGAAGGAGAGGTATGGAGGGAGGGAGAGGGAGGTGAGATAGAGAGGGGAGCAAGGGAGGGATATGTAGGGAGAGAGAGGTGAGATAGAGAGAAAGATGTTAGAGAGGGATGGAGAGAGGGAAGGGGAGGGATGGAGTGAGGGAGAGAGAGGTGAGATAGAGAGAGTAGAGAGGGAAGGAGAGGGAGGTGATAGAGAGATGTAATAGGGAAGTAGAGAGGGAAGAAGGTGGAGAGGTTGACAGAGGGAAGGAGGAATGGAGGGAGAAAGAAAGAGTTATATAGCGAAAGGTAGGTAGAGAAAAGTAGAGAGCAAAGGTTGATGGAAGAGAGAGAGTGATGCAGAATCAAGGTGGAGAAGACTCAAACAAATTAGATTTCAGTAAAACAACAACCTTTGATAACATACTCAACCATCTTGGATCAATTATCAACAAGGTTAAAAAGGCTTCAAAATTCAACAATTTGGCTTATCTTTTAGAGAAGGCCTCTCAAGGACCATATCATCATCAATCCAGGATCTACTCAAACCCCCAACACCATTCACAAGCCAAACCTAAAAGGCTTATTTGCAACTTCTTGGAGATCCTTCAAACTGCCCTGCAAAAAGGCTACAAAGTTAGCCTTGTTTTACAAAGTAAGTTCTCTTTAAACTTCTCCTAATCCCACAAACTCTTGAACAATCATAAAAAATGTCACAAAACTTCCAATTTCACAAGTTTTAAGTCATTTCTCAACTTCTAAGCTTCCATTCTTCAAAACCCTCAATTTCCCCCACAAATACCTAAGGTTTTCAAGTTTTCAACCTTCTAAGGCCTTCCAAGCCAAATCAAGGTATCAAATCACTTGTGTAGGGTCTGCATAGGTATTTTACACTATTTTATAGTCAATTCCAACAACCAAATGATTAAAATGCGTTACTGTCCTAACCATTTTGTATGAACAAGTCTTTATTTCCCACTATGATGGTGTCCTATAGTCTACAATCTACTTTATTTCCACTTCAAAACATAAAGAAACTTATCCTAATCTATCTCCATGCCTCCCCACTAAGCAACAGGCTACAACAGTAAGTAGGGAAGGCTGAGTTCATAGTGAAACTTCAAACGGTGCCTCACTATTCTGCACAGGTAGATCACAGAATACCAATACTGTGCTCTTCAAGTTTGTGATTAAGACCTCATAATAGGTTCAAAAGCATGCTAATTCCTTATCCTATAGGAGTCACAAAAATTTAGAGTATCCACCTGCTTGTACGGCCTAGAAAATGAAGAAAAAACATAGAAAACAGTGATAGAAGAAGAAAACAGAGAATTAACAAGAATATGTTGCTTTTACTCAAAGATTGTTCATTCCCCTTGTTCAATCAACATCTCCTCCTGTCTTTTAAAGGCCTTTAAACATTTACAAATTAGTATAGTCTTCCTCAACGCCTACAACTACATTGTAACTACCTTAACCTTCTTTTGGGCTTAAAAACACTATTATTGACAAGTAATTGCTAAATGACACTACTATGTGAGATTATTGTTTAAGACACAAAATACCAATTTGGACACCTTTATTTTAGCCTTAACATGACTTCTAAATCCTATCTTTCACTTCCATTTAAAAATTCAAAAACTTTCCTTCAAGAGGCTACAAGGACTCTTAAGTGCAAGATTACACATTTTGAACACAACCAAAAAATTCATCCTAGAACATATTCAAAGGCCTTAATGGACCTTATTAAATACAAAAAGACCTCAACATACTAACATTTACCAACTGACCTCCCTATTTATCATCAAACAATCACAAATTGAGGGTGAGGTGTGGGTGCTCATGCACCATACACCCCCCCTAGAAAGTTCTCATGTCTCATGAGTTGGTGTACATACCACTGACTCCAAACTTCATGAAGATTCTATTGATCCACAAAGCCACTCCACCGATTCATGTATACTGGTTGTGCAATCTGTCTGGCACTCCTAACATGTTGGAGTGCATCTACATGTGTATTTTCCTTGTACTCTATTCTCAAACCTGCAAACTATCTTTTGTCCTTTTTCTGACCAAGATGTGATTGTTTACCCTACATTGCACCTACAAACAAACATATGTCAGTGTTCCTTTGATGTGTCCTTACTATATTTTCATGCTCATGTCTACAATTGTCTTGTCTGCCCTATTTTTCTTGCCCTTTACTAACTGCCTCATTACCTTTCTTTACCACTGTCCTCTCAGCCTTTCCACTCACTGTACTTGAAAAATTTGATTGTTTCTCATCCTTATTCATAGCCACAAGGCACTCTATAGTACCAACTAACACACTGTCCTTCATATTCACTTTCTCCTCCACCCTTATTACCATTTGATAGTGATCCTCTACAATTCAATGGTTAGCCAAAACTGATTCATCTTGTGTGTTTAATCTTAAACCACCCATGTATCTTGAAACTTTTTCATCTTCATTCTCATGATGACCAGATCTTAGACTTAATTTATAGAACTCCTCAGTATAATCTACTTAATATCCATTTCCCTTTGTCTTAAGTTTTGCAATCTCTTAAACAATTGAGCTTGATGATCCTTGGGTAAGAATTTACCTTTGATTTTTCATATCATCTTGTCCCATGATTTGATCTTAGAATTTCCTTGCTTTCTCCTCTCAGATTGAAAGTAATCCCACCATACCAAAGCATGGCCCTAAAACTTAGTCTTTGCAATCTTGACTCTTTGCTCTTCAGGAACCACATCATATTCAAAATGGCTATCTAATGAGCAATCCAATCAAGTAGTTCTTCATCATTTAAACTACCACCATACTTAGGAACATCAATTTTTACATTAGGCTTGTCATCCTTCACTGCCCTCAGCAACTTTGCAATTCTTTGATCTTTTGGAGTAAGCTCTTCTTCCACATCTTCAAACTCATCATATTTGTCTTCATCTAACTCACTCTCTTCCACTTCTCTTCTTTTGTTTGTCTCCAGGGCTATGATCATTTCTTCTAACTCTTTGAGTTCCCTTGCATGCCTATCTTTCATCCCCTTCATCTCTTTAGCCATATCATTCTTCTTTGGAGGCATCTTGTCAACCTTGCCTTTCCTTCAACCTACAAAATGCAAACAAAATCTACTCCCTACTCTGATACCGCTATGATGCAAAATCAAGGTGGAGAAGACTCAAACAAATTACATTTCAGTAAAACAACAACCTTTGATAACATACTCAACCATCTTGGATCAATTATCAACAACAAGGTTAAAAAGTCTTCAAAATTCAACGATTTGGCTTATCTTTTAGAGAAGGCCTCTCAAGGACCATATCATCATCAATCCAACATCTACTCAAACCCCCAAAACCATTCCCAAGCCAAACCTACAAGGTTTCTTTGCAACTTCTTGGAGATCCTTCAAACTGTCCTGCAAAAAGGCTACAAAGTTAGCCTTGTTTTACAAAGTAAGTGCTCTTTAAACTTCTCCTAATCCCACAAACTCTTGAACAGTCATAAAACATGTCACAAAACTTCAAATTTCATAGGTTTTAAGTCATTTCTCAACTTCTAAGCCTCCATTCTTCAAAACCATCAATTTCCCCCACAAATACCTAGGGTTTTTAGGTTTTCAACCTTCTAAGGCCTTCCAAGCCAAATCAATGTATCAAATCACTTGTGTAGGGTATGCATAGGTTTTTTACACCATTTTCTAGTCAATGCCAACAACCAAATGATTACAACATATTATTGTCCTAACCATTTTGTATGAACAAGGCTTTATTTCCCACGTGATGGTGTCCTACAGTCTGCAATCTACTTTATTTCCACTCCAAAACATAAAGAAACTTATCCTAATCTATCTCCATGCCTCCCCACTAAGCAATAGGCTAGAACAGTAAGTGGGGAAGGCCTAGTTCATATTGAAACTTCAAACGATGCCTCACTGTTCTCCACAGGTAGATCACAAAATACCAATATTGTACTCTTCAAGTTTGTGAATAAGACCTCAAAATAGGTTCAAAATAATTCTAATTCCTTATCCTACATGAGTAACAAATATTCAGAGCATCAACTTGCTTGTACGGGCTGAACAATGAAGGAAAAACAAAGAAAATAGTGATAAAAGAAGAAAAGAGAGAATTAATAAGGATATGCTACTTTTATTCAATAATTGTTCATTCCCCTTGTTCCATCAACATTTCCTCGTGTCTTTCAAAGGCCTTTAAACATTTACAAATCAGTATAGCCTTCCACAATGCCTAAAACTACCTTCTAACTACTTTAAATTTATTTTGGGCTTAAAAACACTATTATTCACAAGTAATTGTTGAATGACACTACTATGCGAGATTGTTGTTTAAGACACGAAAAACAACTTTGGACACCTTTTTTTTAGCCTTAACATGACTTCTAAACTCCTATCTTGCACTTCCATTTACAAATTCAAAAACTTTCCTTCAAGAGGCTACAAGGACTCTTAGCTGCAAGATTACACATTTTGAACACAAAACCCAAAAATTCATCCTAGAACATATTCAAAGGCCTTAATGGACCTTATTCAATACAAAAAGGCCTCAACATACTAACATTTACCAATTGACCTCCCTATTTATCATCAAACAATCACAAATTGAGGGTGAGGTGTGGGTGCTTCTACACCATACACCCCCCCTAGAAAATGCTCATGTCTCATGAGTTGGTGTAGATACCACTGTCTCCAAACTTCATGAAGATTCCAATGATCCACAAAGCCACTCCACTAATTCATGTATATTGGTTGTGCAATCTGTCTGCCACTCCTAACATGATGGAGTGCATTTACATGTATATTTTCCTTGTACTTTGTTCTCATACCTACCAACTGTCTTTTGTCCTTTCTCTAACCAAGATGTGATTGTTTACCCTGCATTCCACCTACAAACAAACATGTGCCAGTGTTCCTTTGATGTGTCCTTACTATATTTTCATGCTCATGTCTACAATTTTCTTGTTTTCCCTATTTTGCTTGTCCTTTACTAACTACCTCATTAACTTGCTTTACCACTATCCTCTCAGCCTTTCCACTCACTGTACCTAAAAACTCTAATTGTTTCTCATCATTATTCATAACCACAAGGCACTCTATAGTACCAACTAACACACTGTCCTCCATATTCATTGTCCTTATCTCCTTTTATCTCTATTTTTACTCTTAGACCTGTTGTTCCTGCACTTTCATACCTACACTTATTCACAACATCAAAAATTTCAATTTCTTTCTCAACATTTAGAGGCTCCTTACCCCCACACATGATCACTTTGGCTTTTCATTTCTCATCCTCTACTAGTGGAATCAAAACAAACCTTTGACCATCTTTCATGATTATATACTTGTTTGATTTCCCATCATACATGGTACACTTATCATATTGCCATGATCTTCCAAGGAGTACGTGGCAACAGTTCATTGGAAGAACATCACACTCAATACTATCATGATAGGCACCAATTTCAAAATCCACAATAGCCTTTTCATTCACCAATAAAGTTTGATCATCATTCAACCATGAGATTTTATACGAACATTCATGAGGAATTCGTTGTAATCCTAACTTGTTTACCATTTCACATGAAACCATATTCTCAATTGAACCAAAATCAACCACAACTTTACATACCTTTCCCTTGCTCTTGCGAGTGGTTCTGAAAAGCCTCTTCCTATGCAATGGCACCACCTCTTTAGAAGTCTTCAAAAGCTGCTTGTGTAGCATCAATGCTTCTCCAACTTCTAATGTGAGGTTCACTATAGGTGAAGTCACACTCTCTTCATCTTCATGCACTATTTGATTCCTCCGCTCTCAACCATGAGAGCTTGATCCTTGCTTTTCAAGACATTTGAAGGTTGGATGTCCAGGCTGGTTACAAGTGTAGCATCTACCTGAAAACACATTGTTAGAATTCCTACCCCCTCCAAATCTGCTTCTTGTGCCTCTCCATCCACCTCTGAAATAATATTTCTCTTGTCCTTTCATGGAATCTTCTTGATTATCATTGGTTGGCTTTGAACTAGGCATGGATCCTCTTCCTCTTGTTGCATTACCTCAGCCTCTAAGTGCTTTTTCTTTCTTTCTCTTCATTTTCTCCTCCACCCTAATTTCCATTTGATAGCATTCCCCTACAGTTCTAGGGTTAGCCAAAACTAATTCATCTTGTATGTTTAATCTTAAACCACCCATGTATCTTGAAACTTTTTCATCTTCATTCTCATGATGACCAAATCTTAGACTTAATTTATAAAACTCCTCAGTATAATCTACTTAATATCCATTTCCCTTTGTCTTAAGTTTTTCAATCTCTTAAACAATTGAACTTGATGATCCTTGGGTAAGAATTTACCTTTGATTTTTGATATCATCTTCTCCCATGATGTGATCTTAGACTTTCCTTTCTTTCTCCTCTCAAATTGAAAGTAATCCCACCATACCAAAGCATGGCCCTACAACTTAGTCTTTGCAATCTTAACTCTTTGCTCTTCAGGAACCTCATCACATTCAAAATGGTTATCTAATGAGCAATCCAATCAATTAGTTCTTCATCATTTAAACAACCACCATACTTAGGAACATCAATTTTTACCTTAGGCTTGTCATCCTTCACTGCCTTCAGCAACTTTGCAATTCTTTGATCTTCTGGAGTAAGCTCTTCTTCCACATCTTAAAACTCATCATATTTGTCTTCATCTCACTCACTCTCTTCCACTTCTCTTCTTTTGTTTGTCTCCAGGGCTATGATCCTTTCTTCTAACTCTTTGAGTTCCCTTGCATGCCTATCTTTCATCTCCTTCATCTCTTTAGCCATATCATTCTTCTTTGGAGGCATCTTGTCAACCTTGTCTCTCCTTCAACCTAAAAAATGCAAACAAAATCTACTCCCTACTCTGATACCGCTATGATGCAAAATCAAGGTGGAGAAGACTCAAACAAATTACATTTCAGTAAAACAACAACCTTTGATAACATACTCAACCATCTTGGATCAATTATCAACAAGGTTAAAAAGTCTTCAAAATTCAAAGATTTGGCTTATCTTTTAGAGAAGGCCTCTCAAGGACCATATCATCATCAATCCAACATCTACTCAAACCCCCAACACCATTCCCAAGCCAAACCTACAAGGTTTCTTTGCAATTTCTTGGAGATCCTTCAAACTGTCCTACAAAAAGGCTACAAAGTTAGCCCTGTTTTACATAGTATGTGCTCTTTAAACTTCTCCTAATCCCACAAACTCTTGAACAGTCATAAAACATGTCACAAAACTTCCAATTTCATAGGTTTTAAGTCATTTCTCAACTTCTAAGCCTCCATTCTTCAAAACCCTCAATTTCCCCCACAAATACCTAGGGTTTTTTAGGTTTTCAACCTTCTAAGGCCTTCCAAGCCAAATCAAGGAATCAAATCACTTGTGAAGGGTCTACATAGGTGTTTTACACCATTTTATAGTCAATGCCAACAACCAAATGATTAAAACACACTACTGTCCTAACCATTTTGTATGAACAAGGCTTTATTTCCCATTGTGATGGCATCCTACAGTATGCAATCTACTTTATTTCCACTCCAAAACATAAAGAAAATTATCCTAATCTATATCCATGCCTCCCCACTGAGCAATAGGCTAGAACAGTAAGTGGGGAAGGCCTAGTTCATATTGAAACTTCAAACGATGCCTCACTATTCTGCACAAGTAGATCACAGAATACCTATACTGTGCTCTTCAAGTTTGTGATTAAGACCTCAGAATAGGTTCAAAATCATGCTATTTCCTTATCCTATAGGAGTCACAAATATTTAGAGCATCAACCTACTTGTATGGCCTAAACAATGAAGGAAAAACATAGAAAACCATGATAAAAGAAGAAAATAGAGAATTAAACCGGATATACTGCTTTTATTCAATGATTGTGCATTCCCCTTGTTCCATCAACATTTCCTCGTGCCTTTCAAAGGCTTTTAAACATTTACAGATTAGTATAGTCTTCCTCAATGCCTACAACTACCTTGTAACTACTTTAACCTTCTTTTGGGATTAAAAACACTATTATTGACAAGTAATTGCTAAATGACACTACTATGAGAGATTGTTGTTTAAGATAGCAAAAACCACTTTGGACACCTTTATTTTATCCTTCACATGACTTCTTAACTCCTATCTTGCACTTCCATTTACAAATTCAAAAACTTTCCTTCAAGAGGCTACAAGGACTCTTAGGTGCAAGATTACACATTTTGAACACAAAACCCAAAAATTCATCCTAGAACATATTCAAAGGCCTTAATGGACCTTATTCAATACAAAAAGACCTCAACATACTAACATTTACCAACTGACCTCCCTATTTACCATCAAATAGTCACAAATTGAGGGTGAGGTGTGGATGCTCCTGCACTAAAGAGTGAGGAGGGGAGGGAGGGAGAGAGAAAGAGATAGATAGAGAGAGTGAGAGAAAGGTAGGAAGAGAGAGAGTTGAGATAGAGAGAGTAGAGAGTGAAGGAGAGAGAGAGGTGATAAAGAGATTTGATAGAGAGAGAAGTAGAGAGGGAAGAAGGTGGAGATATTAAGAGAGGGAAGGAGGGAGGGAGGGAGAGAGAAAGAGGGATAGAGGGATAGGTAGGTATAGAGAAGTAGAGAGGGAAGGAGAGATGGAGGGA
>VDFB02192557.1:0-11295 GCA_007258455.2 Sequoia sempervirens | reverse complement strand
GGGGGGCCATGCCGAATGACACATGTCCCCCATATAAGCTATTTGTACGAATCCCAGGCACCGGTAGGATGACACCGAGAATCGTCCAAGGCCCCCGATTTCCGACATTTTTCCACAAGCAGTCGGCGCTCGAAAATTTGCCCAGACCACGGCCACCCGACCGCTAAACGGCGGCTCCCGAGTCATCCCCTACTTGGTCCCGGCAAACTTAGGGAAAGGCTTCCAGTGCCCCACCCCTCTTCCGAGCCGCATCCGCTACCGGGACCGTTGGGAGTATGCAAGGGAGCCTCCGCATAGCAATAGAGAGTTCGCGCCTCATGCAGTACAAGGGATTCCTGTGCAGTGTCTCCGTCGAAGTCCCCTACTTAGACACGACATGGACGATTTCCGAACGGCCACCAGTGCCGCCCGTGTTCGCGAGTTTCGTCTGAAGCCGAGACCGTTCTAGGACGTCGAGGGAGAAACCGCACAGCAATCCGGTGTACTGCATGCATTCGTCTAGGCGACCTGCGCGCCCCTCAAGCGTGACCGCGATGCTGCTCGATTAAAACCGACCGCACCTTCATCCGTTCGAGCAGCATCGCGGTCACGCTTGGGGGGCGCGCAGGGGGGGGCATGCCGAATGACACATGTCCCCCATATAAGCTATTTGTACGAATCCCAGGCATCGGTAGGATGACACCGAGAATCGTCCAAGGCCCCCGACTTCCGACTTTTTTCCACAAGCAGCCGGCGCTCGAAAATTCGCCCAGACCACGGCCACCCGACCGCTAAACGGCGGCTCCCGAGTCATCCCCTACTTGGTCCCGGCAAACTTAGGGAAAGGCTACCAGTGCCCCACCCCTCTTCCGAGCCGCATCCGCTACCGGGACCGTTGGGAGTATGCAAGGGAGCCGCCGCATAGCAATAGAGAGTCCGCGCCTCATGCAGTACAAGGGATTCCTGTGCAGTGTCTCCGTCGAAGTCCCCTACTTAGACACGACATGGACGATTTCCGAACGGCTACCGCCGCCCGTGTTCGCGAGTTTCGTCCGAAGCCGAGTCCGTTCTAGGACGTCGAGGGAGACACTGCACAGCAATCCGGTGTACTGCACGCATTCGTCTCGGGCGACCTTGCGCGCCCCCTCAAGCGTGACCGCGATGCTGCTCGATTAAAACCGACCGGCAATCCTTCATCCGTTCGAGCAGCATCGCGGTCACGCTTGAGGGGCGCGCAGGGGGGGCATGCCGAATGACACATGTCCCCCATATAAGCTATTTGTACGAATCCCAGGCATCGGTAGGATGACACCGAGAATCGTCCAAGGCCCCCGATTTCCGACTTTTTTCCACAAGCAGTCGGCGCTCGAAAATTCGCCCAGACCACGGCCACCCGACCGCTAAACGGCCGCTCCCGAGTCATCCCCTACTTGGTCCCGGCAAACTTAGGGAAAGGCTACCAGTGCCCCACCCCTCTTCCGAGCCGCATCCGCTACCGGGACCGTTGGGAGTATGCAAGGGAGCCTCCGCATAGCAATAGAGAGTCCGCGCCTCATGCAGTACAAGGGATTCCTGTGCAGTGTCTCCGTCGAAGTCCCCTACTTAGACACGACATGGACGATTTCCGAACGGCTACCAGTGCCGCCCGTGTTCGCGAGTTTCGTCCGAAGCCGAGACCGTTCTAGGACGTCGAGGGAGACACTGCACAGCAATCCGGTGTACTACATGCATTCGTCTAGGGCGACCTGCGCGCCCCTCAAGCGTGACCGCGATGCTGCTCGATTAAAACCGACCGCGCAATCCTTCATCCGTTCGAGCAGCATCGCGGTCACGCTTGAGGGGCGCGCAGGGGGGCCATGCCCAATGACACATGTCCCCCATATAAGCTATTTGTACGAATCCCAGGCATCGGTAGGATGACACCGAGAATCGTCCAAGGCCCCCGATTTCCGACTTTTTCCACAAGCAGTCGGCGCTCGAAAATTCGCCCAGACCACGGCCACCCGACCGCTAAACGGCGGCTCCCGAGTCATCCCCTACTTGGTCCCGGAAAACTTAGGGAAAGGCTACCAGTGCCCCACCGCTCTTCCGAGCCGCATCCGCTACCGGGACCGTTGGGAGTATGCAAGGGAGCCGCCGCATAGCAATAGAGAGTCCGCGCCTCATGCAGTACAAGGGATTCCTGTGCAGTGTCTCCGTCGAAGTCCCCTACTTAGACACGACATGGACGATTTCCGAACGGCTACCAGTGCCGCCCGTGTTCGCGAGTTTCGTCCGAAGCCGAGTCCGTTCTAGGACGTCGAGGGAGACACTGCACAGCAATCCGGTGTACTGCATGCATTCGTCTCGGGCGACCTGCGCGCCCCTCAAGCGTGACCGCGATGCTGCTCGATTAAAACCGACCGAGCAATCCTTCATCCATTCGAGCAGCATCGCGGTCAAGCTTGAGGGGCGCGCAGGGGGGGCCATGCCGAATGACACATGTCCCCCATATAAGCTATTTGTACGAATCCCAGGCATCGGTAGGATGACACCGAGAATCGTCCAAGGCCACCGATTTCCGACTTTTTTCCACAAGCAGTCGGCGCTCGAAAATTCGCCCAGACCACGGCCACCCGACCGCTAAACGGCGGCTCCCGAGTCATCCCCTACTTGGTCCCGGCAAACTTAGGGAAAGGCTACCAGTGCCCCACCCCTCTTCCGAGCCGCATCCGCTACCGGGACCGTTGGGAGTATGCAAGGGAGCCGCCGCATAGCAATAGAGAGTCCGCGCCTCATGCAGTACAAGGGATTCCTGTGCAGTGTCTCCGTCGAAGTCCCCTACTTAGACACGACATGGACGATTTCCGAACGGCTACCAGTGCCGCCCGCGTTCGCGAGTTTCGTCCGAAGCCGAGACCGTTCTAGGACGTCGAGGAGAAACTGCACAGCAATCCGGTGTACTGCATGCATTCGTCTAGGGCGACCTGCGCGCCCCTCAAGCGTGACCGCGATGCTGCTCGATTAAAACCGACCGCGCAATCCTTCATCCGTTCGAGCAGCATCGTGGTCACGCTTGAGGGGCGCGCAGGGGGGGCATGCCGAATGACACATGTCCCCCATATAAGCTATTTGTACGAATCCCAGGCATCGGTAGGATGACACCGAGAATCGTCCAAGGCCCCCGATTTCCGACTTTTTTCCACAAGCAGTCGGCGCTAGAAAATTCGCCCAGACCACGGCCACCCGACCGCTAAACGGCGGCTCACGAGTCATCCCCTACTTGGTCCCGGCAAACTTAGGGAAAGGCTACCAGTGCCCCACCCCTCTTCCGAGCCGCATCCGCTACCGGGACCGTTGGGAGTATGCAAGGGAGCCGCCGCATAGCAATAGAGAGTCCGCGCCTCATGCAGTACAAGGGATTCCTGTGCAGTGTCTCCGTCGAAGTCCCCTACTTAGACACGACATGGACGATTTCCGAACGGCTACCAGTGCCGCCCGTGTTCGCGAGTTTCGTCCGAAGCCGAGTCCGTTCTAGGACGTCGAGGGAGACACTGCACAGCAATCCGGTGTACTGCATGCATTCGTCTAGGGCGACCTGCGCGCCCCTCAAGCGTGACCGCGATGTTGCTCGATTAAAACCGACCGGGCAATCCTCCATCCATTCGAGCAGCATCGCGGTCACGCTTGAGGGGCGCGCAGGGGGGGCCATGCCGAATGACACATGTCCCCCATATAAGCTATTTGTACGAATCCCAGGCATCGGTAGGATGACACCGAGAATCGTCCAAGGCCCCCGATTTCCCACTTTTTTCCACAAGCAGCCGGCGCTCGAAAATTCGCCCAGACCACGGCCACCCGACCGCTAAACGGCGGCTCCTGAGTCATCCCCTACTTGGTCCCGGCAAACTTAGGGAAAGGCTACCAGTGCCCCACCCCTCTTCCGAGCCGCATCCGCTACCGGGACCGCTGGGAGTATGCAAGGGAGCCGCCACATAGCAATAGAGAGTCCGCGCCTCATGCAGTACAAGGGATTCCTGTGCAGTGTCTCCGTCGAAGTCCCCTACTTAGACACGACATGGACGATTTCCGAACGGCTACCAGTGCCGCCCGTGTTCGCGAGTTTCGTCCGAAGCCGAGACCGTTTTAGGACGTCGAGGGAGACACTGCACAGCAATCCGGTGTACTGCATGCATTCGTCTCGGGCGACCTGCGCGACCCTCAAGCGTGACCGCGATGCTGCTCGATTAAAACCGACCGGGCAATCCTTCATCCATTCGAGCAGCATCGCGGTCACGCTTGAGGGGCGCGCAGGGGGGGCCATGCCGAATGACACATGTCCCCCATATAAGCTATTTGTACGAATCCCAGGCATCGGTAGGATGACACCGAGAATCGTCCAAGGCCCCTGATTTCCGACTTTTTTCCAGAAGCAGTCGGCGCTCGAAAATTCGCCCAGACCACGGCCACCCGACCGCTAAACGGCGGCTCCCGAGTCATCCCCTACTTGGTCCCGGCAAACTTAGGGAAAGGCTACCAGTGCCCCCACCCTCTTCCGAGCCGCATCCGCTACCGGGACCGTTGGGAGTATGCAAGGGAGCCGCCGCATAGCAATAGAGAGTCCGCGCCTCATGCAGTACAAGGGATTCTTGTGCAGTGTCTCCGTCGAAGTCCTCTACTTAGACACGACATGGACGATTTCCGAACGGCTACCAGTGCCGCATCGCAGCCTGCGAGTTTCGTCCGAAGCCGAGACCGTTCTAGGACGTCGAGGGAGACACTGCACAGCAACTGCGTACTGCATGCATTCAGCTCCAGTGACGTTCTCAAGCGTGACCGCGATGTTGCTCGATTAAACCCGACCGCGCAATCCTTCATCCGTTCGAGCAGCATCGCGGTCACGCTTGAGGGGCGCGCAGGGGGGGGCATGCCGAATGACACATGTCCCCCATATAAGCTATTTGTACGAATCCCAGGCATCGGTAGGATGACACCGAGAATCGTCCAAGGCCCCCGTTTTCCGACTTTTTTCCAGAAACATTCGGCGCTCGAAAATTGGTCCAGACCACGGCCAGGCATCGGTAGAATGACACCGAGAAATGGCCAGGCCCCCCGATTTCCGACTTTTTCCACACAGCTCGCTTTGCATCGCATCGGACTCGATCACACCGACGAATCCTTCGACTTGCGCCCTCAAGTCGACGTGTTCCCCTTCTTACAGGCCCGGGGGTTCGGATTGCCAACTCGCATCGCACTCGGAATGGGCCATAGGAGAACACATACCCCCTATATAAGCTATTTGTCCGAATCCCAGGCATCGGTAGGATGACACCGAGAAATGGCCAGGCCCCCCGATTTCTGACTTTTTCCACACAACTCGCTTTGCATCGCATCGGACTCGATCACACCGACGAATCCTTCGACTTGCCCCCTCAAGTCGACGTGTTCCCCTTCTTACAGGCCCGGGGGTTCGGATTCCCACCTCGCATCGCACTCTCGGAATGGGCCATAGGAGAACACACATACCCCTATGCTTTTCTTATTTGTCCGAATCCCCAGGCACGGTAGGATGACACCGAGAAATGGCCAGGCCCCCGATTTCCGACTTTTTCCACACAGCTCGCTTTGCATCGCATCGGACTCGATCACACCGACGAATCCTTCGACTTGCGCCCTCAAGTCGACGTGTTCCCCTTCTTACAGGCCCGGGGGGTCGGATTCCCACCTCGCATCGCACTCGGAATGGGCCATAGGAGCACACATACCCCTATATAAGCTATTTGTCCGAATCCCAGCATCGGTAGGAGGACACCGAGAGCCGGCCAGGCCCCCGATTTCCGACTTTTTCCACACAGCTCAAGCTTTGCATCGCATCGGACTCCTCGATCACACCGATGAATCCTTCGACTTGCGCCCCTCCTCGGGTCGACGTGTTCCCTTCTTACAGGCCCGGGGGGTTCGATTCCCACCCGCATCGCACTTCCGGAATGGCCATAGGAGAACACACATACCCCCTATATAAGCTATTTGTCCGAATCCCAGGCACGGTAGGGATGACACCGAGAAATGGCCAGGCCCCCGATTTCCGACTTTTTCCACACAGCTCGCTTCGCATCGCATCGGACTCGATCACACCGACGAATCCTTCGACTTGCGCCCTCAAGTCGACGCGTTCCCCTTCTTACAGGCCCGGGGGTTCGGATTCCCACCTCGCATCGCACTCGGAATGGGCCATAGGAGAACACATACCCCCTATATAAGCCATTTGTCCGAATCCCAGGCATCGGTAGGATGACACCGAGAAATGGCCAGGCCCCCCGATTTCCGACTTTTTCCACACAGCTCGCTTTGCATCGCATCGGACTCGATCACACCGACGAACCCTTCGACTTGCGCCCCCAAGTCGACGTGTTCCCCTTCTTACAGGCCCGGGGGTTCGGATTCCCACCTCGCATCGCACTCGGAATGGGCCATAGGAGAACACATACCCCCTATATAAGCTATTTGTCCGAATCCCAGGCACCGGTAGGATGACACCGAGCACCGGCCAGACCCCCCGATTTTCGACTTTTTCCACACAGCTCGCTTTGCATCGCATCGGACTCGATCACACTGATGAATCCTTCGACTTGCGCCCTCAAGTCGACGTGTTCCCTTCTTACAGGCCCGTTTCGATTCCCACCTCGGTATCGCACCGAAATGGGGCCATAGGAGAACACATACCCCCTATATAAGCTATTTGTCCGAATCCCAGGCATCGGTAGGATGACACCGAGAAATGGCCAGGCCCCCCGATTTCCGACTTTTTCCACACAGCTCGCTTTGCATCGCATCGGACTCGATCACACCGATGAATCCTTCGACTTGCGCCCTCGAGTCGACGTGTTCCCCTTCTTACAGGCCCGGGGGTTCGGATTCCCACCTCGCATCGCACTCGGAATGGGCCATAGGAGAACACATACCCCCTATATAAGCTATTTGTCCGAATCCCAGGCATCGGTAGGATGACACCGAGAAATGGCCAAGCCCCCCGATTTCGGACTTTTTCCACACAGCTCGCTTTGCATCGCATCGGACTCGATCACACCGACGAATCCTTCGACTTGCGCCCTCAAGTCGACGTGTTCCCCCTCTTACAGGCCCGGGGGTTCGGATTCCCACCTCGCATCGCACCCGGAATGGGCCATAGGAGAACACACATACCCCCCATAAGCCATTCTGTCCGAATCCCAGGCATCGGTAGGATGACACCGAGAAATGGCCAGGCCCCCCGATTTCCGACTTTTTTCCACACAGCTCGCTTTGCATCGCATCGGACTCGATCACACCGACGAATCCCCTTCTGACTTGCGCCTCAAGTCGACGTGTTCCCCTTCTACAGGCCCGGGGGTTCGGATTCCCACCTCGTACCGCACCGGAATGGGGCCATAGGGAGAACACATACCCCTCTATATAAGCTATTTGTCTGAATCATGGACGTAGGATGACACTGAGAAATGGCCAGGCCCCCTGATTTCCGACTTTTTCCACACAGCTCGCTTGCATCGCATCGGACTCGATCACACCGACGAATCCCTTCGACTTGCGCCCTCAAGTCGACGTGTTCCCTTCTTACAGGCCCGGGGTTCGGATTCCCACCTCGCATCGCACTTCGAATGGGCCATAGGAGAACACATACCCTATATAAGCTATTTGTCTGAATCCCTGGCATCGGTAGGATGACACCGAGAAATGGCCAGGCCCCCTGATTTCCGACTTTTTCCACACAGCTCGCTTTGCATCGCATCGGACTCGATCACACCGACGAATCCTTCGACTTGCGCCCTCGAGTCGACGTGTTCCCCTTCTTACAGGCCTGGGGGTTCGGATTCCCACCTCGCATCGCACTCGGAATGGGCCATAGGAGAACACATACCCCCTATATAAGCTATTTGTCCGAATCCCAGGCATCGGTAGGATGACACTGAGAAATGGCCAAGCCCCCCGATTTCTGACTTTTTCCACACAGCCTGCTTTGCATCGCATCGACTCGATCACACCGATTTTAAATCCTTCTGACTTGCGCCCTCAAGTCGACGTGTTCTCTACAGGCCCGGGGGTTCGATCTCACCCCGCATCGCATCGGAATGGGCCATAGGAGAACACATACCTCTATATAAAGCTATTTTGTCCGAATCCCAGGCACGGTAGGATGACCGAGAAATGGCCAGGCCCCCGATTTCTGACTTCTTTTCCCACACAGCTCGCTTTGCATCGCATCGGACTCGATCACACCGACGAATCCTTCGACTTGCGCCCCTCGCCGACGTGTTCCCCTCCCTACAGGCCTGGGGGTTCGGATTCCCACCTCCGCCATCGCACCCCCGGAATGGGCCATAGGAGAACACATACCCCTATATGCTTGGCTTGTCCGAATCCCAGGTAGTCGGTAGGATGACACCGAGAAATGGCCAGGCCCCCGATTTCCGACTTTTTCCACACAGCTCGCTTGCATCGCATCGGACTCGATCACGACGAATCCTTCTTGACTTGCGCTCCTCAAGTCGATGCTCCTTCTACAGGCCCAAGCCCGGATTCCCACCTCGCATCGCACTCTCGAATGGGCCATAGGAGAACACATATACCCCTCTATATAAGCTATTTGTCCGAATCCCAGGCATCGGTAGGGATGACACTGAGAAATGGCCAGGCCCCGATTCCGACTTTTTCCACACAGCTCGCTTTGCATCGCATCGGACTCGATCACACCGACGAATCCTTCGACTTGCGCCCTCAAGTCGACGTGTTCTTCTTACAGGCCTGGGGTTCAGATTCCCACCTCGCATCGCACTCTGAATGGGCCATAGGAGAACACATACCCCCTATATAAGCTATTTGTCCGAATCCCAGGCATCGGTAGGATGACACCGAGAAATGGCCAGGCCCCCGATTTCTGACTTTTCCCACACAGCTCGCTTTGCATCGCATCGGACTCCGATCACACCGACGAATCCTTCGACTTGGTGCCTCAAGTCGACGTGTTCCCCTTCTTACAGGCCCGGGTTCGATTCCCACTCGCACGCACCCGGAATGTAGCCAGGGAGAACACATACCCCTATATAAGCTATTTGTCCGAATCCCAGGCATCGGTAGGGATGACACCGAGAAATGGCCAGGCCCCCGATTTCGACTTTTCCACACGCTCGCTTTGCATCGCATCGGACTCCGGACCACACCGACGAACCCTTCGACCCAGCCCTCAAGTCGACGTGTTCCCCCTCTTACAGGCCCGGGGGTTCGGATTCCACCTCGCATCGCACCTCGAATGGGCCATAGGAGAACACATACCCCCTATATAGGCTATTTGTCCGAATCCCAGGCATCGGTAGGATGACACCGAGAAATGGCCAGGCCCCCCGATTTCCGACTTTTTCCACACAGCTCGCTTTGCATCGAATCGGACTCGATCACACCGACGAATCCTTCGACTTGCGCCCTCAAGTCGACGTGTTCCCCTTCTTACAGGCCCGGGGGTTCGGGTTCCCAACTCGCATCGCACTCAGAATGGGCCATAGGAGAACACATACCCCCTATATAAGCTATTTGTCCGAACCCCAGGCATCGGTAGGATGACACCGAGAAATGGCCAGGCCCCCCGATTTCCGACTTTTTCAACGCAGCTCGCTTTGCATCGCATCGGACTCGATCACACCGACGAATCCTTCGACTTGCGCCCTCAAGTCGACGTGTTCCCCTTCTTACAGGCCCCGGGGTTGGGATTCCCAACTCGCATCGCATTCGGAATGGGCCATAGGAGAACACATACCCCCTATATAAGCTATTTGTCCGAATCCCAGGCACGGTAGGATGACACCGAGAAACAGGCCCCCGATTTCCGAATTTTCCCATTGTTGCTTTGCATCGCATCGACTCGATCACCATTTGAATCCTTCGATCGGTGCCCCTCAAGTCGGCGTGTTCCCCTTCTTACAGGCTCCGGGGTTCGACCCCAACCTGCATCGCATCTGAATGGGCTACAGGGAGAACACATACCCCTATATAGCTTACGGTCCGAATCCAGGCATCGGTAGGATGACACCGAGAAACGCCAGACCTCCCCCGATTTCCGACTTTCCCTCATAGCCTGCTTCGCATCGCAACAGACTCTTCCGCACCGACCACTCCATCGACTTGCGCCCTCGAAGTCAATCTCTTGGGCAAAAGCACTGGTAGCAAAATGTCAGAAATCGGGGGGCTGGGAGGCTTCTCGGTGTCATCCTGCCGATGCCTGGGATTCGGACAAATAGCTTATATAGGGGACATGTGTCATTCGGCATGGCCCCCGCTGCGCTTCCCTCAAGTTGCGCAGGTCGCCGGATACGAATGCATGCCGTAGAACGGATTGCTATGGAGCGGCTCAAGTCGGTCAGGGGGCTCGGCTTCCCCACTCGCATCGCATTCGGAATGGGGGCTTACAGGGAGCAACACACCCCTCTATATGCTCTTATTTGTACGAATCCCGTGCATCGGTGGCATGACACCGAGAAACAGCCAAATCCCCCACTTCCGACTTTCTTCAGCAGAGCTCGCCTTGCATCGACTCCAGCCCTCAAGTCACGGTTCCCTCTTACAGGCCTGGGGGTTCGGATCTCCAACCCGCATCGCATTCGGAATGGGCCATAGAGAACACATACCCTATATAAGCTATTTGTACGAATCCCAGGCATCGGTAGATGACACCGAGAAACAGCCAACTCCCCTAATTTCTGACTTTTCTTCACATTGCCTTGCATCGACTTTGCGCCCCAAGTCGACGTGGTTCCCCTTCTTACAGGCCCGGGGGTTCGGATTCCAAACTCGCATCGCATTCGGAATGGGCCATAGGAGAACACATACCCCCTATATAAGCTATTTGTCCGAATCCCAGGCATCGGTAGGATGACACTGAGAAACGGCCAGACCCCCCGATTTCCGACTTTCCCTCATAGCTCGCTTTGCATCGCAACAGACTCTTCCGCACCGACCACTCCATCGACTTGCGCCCTCAAGTCGATCTCTTCCCCTTGGGGCAGTGGCACTGGTAGAAAAATGTCAGAAATCGGGGGGCTGGGAGGCTTCTCGGTGTCATCCTACCGATGCCTGGGATTCGGACAAATAGCTTATATAGGGGACATGTGTCAATCGGCATGGCCCCTGCTGCGCGCCCCTCAAGTTGCGCAGGTCGCCGGATACGAATGGATGCCGTAGAACGGATTGCTATGGAGCGGCTCAAGTCGGTCAGGGGGCTCGGCTTCCCAACTCGCATCGCATTCGGAATGGGCCATAGGAGAACACATACCCCCTCTATAAGCTATTTGT
>VDFB02192556.1:0-29476 GCA_007258455.2 Sequoia sempervirens | reverse complement strand
TTGCATAAGGTTTCAAGACATCATAAGGGCACTTAAATGGATTTGGTGGCTGTTCACCTCCACACCCAACATTTCCACACTTTGATGAGGCTGAAAATGTCATGCCCCCATAGACTGCAACATAAACCAAGCAAATAAATAAAACAATAAATAAAATAAATAATAATAAAATGTTTAGGCTGGCTGACTTCCTTTTTAAATACAATGAACCTTTATCCTTATGCTGGCTGACCTTTATGGTGTTGATGTTAGAAATCAAATCTATGAATATATATATATATATATATATGGCTGACTAAGTAAGGAGCAAATATAAATACAAGTTAATCGGTCAAGTTAATGGGGGGAGTACTTAATTAACAGGCAGAGATAAAAAAATTAAATAAAGGCATCGATTGGTTTTGAATAAGTAGTAATTAGTCTAAGGAAGGACGTATCCCTCACCAAGGGAAGACTTGATAAACAGTCATGTCTCTTCTTTGAGAAACAGTTATGTCTTTTCCCCATTGTGGGATATAAAGGGAAACACATTTCAAAGAAGAGAGGCATTGAATCATTCAGGTATAATAGATCTGAAAGGAAGACAGAGATCAGTAAACAATAAATCATCTGCACTTAGAGTAAGCAAGCAATACACATCTTCTGAGTATAAGGCAGATAGAAGAGATCAAAATAAAGGTCTGCAAACAGAGAATCGAATGAGGGCATATCATGAGACTTAACACAAATGTATGAAAAGAAATTAAAGAGAGAAAAGCACAGAGATATAAATAGCGAATAAGGGAGAAACAAGAGGAGTATGTCCTGAGCATAGCAGCAGAAATATTAATATGATATATTCAGATTTAATATGTGGGAAGTTGGCTCAAGAAGAGATAAATGAAGACGTCAATAAGGGAAGTAAGTTGAATAGAATTAATTATTTATATGTACATTATATACGATTATGCAATAATGATGCTTGCAGCAATTATTAACACTTATTAGTAATTATTGAATTGAACTAATCTATTGCTTCTCTATAAGTAATATCTTATGAATACTGAAGACAGATCGATTGATTAAGGAGAAGAAAATATACGAACCAAGAACAAAGAGGAATCAGTCCGTATATTAGAGGAGATTGTTGTTATTAGATATACATATATATACATTCAGGTGTATTTTCTGCCAATTGTTGTTTATACATGTATGCATATGGCTTATACGATAATAAGAATAATTAATGTATGATTTCCTATGCTAGAATTAGAAATGTACTTGACTGACTAAAATCCACTTGTGGGAAGGGCTTGGGGTGGAGTAGGTAAGCGAGGCTAGTAAGTAGCCATCCTAGAGTTGTTCATAATGGCTCCTAGGACCAGAGGGCACTTACGTGGAGAGCCAAGTAAACCACTTACGAGCCCCGCTCAATTCCACAAGATGGCAAGTGTCTTTAGGGAGTCGAGGCATTCATGGGGAAAGTAGATACAAGTCGCCAAGGGGGAGGGCTGTGGTATACACCCTCTTAGGCTTGGTATATGGCTTCAGGCGGACCCATCATGTCCCTTCTCCAAAAATCCTAATATGCTTGCATTATTGATAATCTATGGGTGTGATGTAATTGCCTAACTCTAATTAGTAAGCATAAATATATACATATTTGCATATATTGTTCATGTGGTGATTGCAGGTTTCAAATCTAGGATTGCATCATTAAAGAGATATTTATTTAATAAGATGAAACCCTAACCCTAATTTGTTTCAATTTGTGATCAATAGGCAAATTCTAGGGAAAATCAAGATAGGGGACATTACATAAAATATTACAGTTATTTGAACTTCTTCCACTTCATTGTCACTACTATCATTCTCAGTGCTGCTCATGTTCTTTGAGATTTAATGCAACTTTAAATTGAAAAATGAAAAAAAAAATCAGATATTTCTTACTTTAATCTTAAAAAAAAAAATGTAAAATAAAAACAAAAATGATAGAATGACTTTACCTCTTTGAAGAAATTGCAGTCTCACTACCAATGATACCCTAGATTCAACCTCTTTTGTAGCTGCTCTATCAATCCTTGCTAAAACAATTTTCTCTTCCTTCAAACCCTGCTTCAATATATTTTCCCAAACAAAAAAATGCATATGAAATGAAATGAGGCTCTTTTTCCTCATTTAAGGTGATCTAGGGTGTGGGGGCCCACAATGAAAGAATATTAAAATATGCATATTTTTAAATTTTTGATTGTTTTTTATTTTTAAAATGTCACTTTTTGGAGGGGACAACTGATCGTTTACAAACATCCTCAACCGCCCCCTCCATTCTCCTGCCATGTCCCCTAATTTCAGGGCATTTCTTGTGATTCCCCATTTTTTGAGGAAGGTCTGAGGACGTCCTCTAGGAATCCCCCATCCTCGAAACATCTTGAAAGTAGTGACGTGCCTAAAAGGGTTGGGAACATGTCCTCGGGTTTCCTTGATTTCAAGCAAGAATATAACCACTTATCTTTCCAAGCATGCATGAAACAAGGGCCCATATGCTGCCCAAGGTTTCCCTCACCAAACCGAACTCTATACATGCCTCGACTATCCACTTGTAGAGTGACAACTAGCCAAGGTTTCAAACAACTAAAAAGCTAACAAAAATTGCCAACCTTTCCAAGACTCCCAACATTACATATTTCAAAATCAAAACAGAAAATCCCAATTCCAACCCCCCAAACAAGGATGTAAAAAATGCAGGAAGGGAAAATCATGATCGCAAACACATCTAAGGCACCAAAACAATCAAATGCCTTCCTATTCTCTTTAAACATGCATCCCAAACTCAAAATTAATAGCTATAAGGAAAATGGGAGCCTACTCACCAACTCTAACTTGTGAAAATGGTGTGAAGGAACTCTCTTCTATCACTTCCAAGCTCCCAAGCCTCCACAAATCTCAAGTACCTTCACAAATTTATTTCCACCCAACCTCTCTCCAATTCTCAATTTTTGGAAAATGTAAATTGAAATGCATGATCCCTTCATTAAGCTAGCTCTCAATTTGGATATAACCAAGAAAAGATCAAAGATGTGTAGAAAACAATTTTTAAGAAAAAGTAAGGGCTCTACAAATGGTTGGTACTTCAATTCAGATTGTGCAACACAACAACAACTTTCAGGAGGTTTATGAATGAAGTAATGAAACTGTTTCTTGACTCTTGTCTGATAATCTAGTTTTCAGAAGGATATATGAGGAGCACTAGGTTCATCTCAAACAAGTCTTACAATTTCTCCTTGGACATGGGATTTGTTGATGTGTTTTTCGTGACCGCACCAACAGAAAATAAAGTTACCAATGGCGACTCTATCCTCTCTTGAACAAAATCTCCTGCATGCTAAGATTGCTAGAAAGATCATGCATTCAACTCCAAGGTTCCTTCATGCAGTGGATAGTCTCAGTTGGCTCGATGTGATTTGCTGGTATTTCAAGGGGACTTACGAAATTGTTCAACAGCGGAGGAAGGAATTTGAATGCTCGAAAGGTTTGTCTATAAAGCTCTTGTTTCCTAAACTAACCAGAAAGTACTGAATTGAAATGGTTGCAGGGATAGAAGATGTTGTGGACTAATCTACACATGGGACGTGGAGATCAATTTTCACAAACCTCAACCAGATTTTGCTTTGCCTCACTTCGGACAGCCTCCACAGAACTGGTGCAATCTTCAAGGGGAGTAACTAAAGATATTCAGATTACAATTCAACAATGAAGACACCGTCACAACGACGCATACCAACATGAAGATCGTAATCGAAGTTAAGTCCACAAGTTTCCAGTTGACCACGCAAGGCGAACTCACCATCAGCGAGCCCACTAGTGGTATGGATAGACGAAGTTTTCTCAAATTGAAGACCACATTCCACAATTACTAACTACTTGCATGAAATGAAATTTACTTTACTTTAAGATACTACTCGAATCAGAAAGGCAAAGAAACCTTGCTAGCTACTCACAACAAAAGACGAGATCATCATCAATGAAAACCCTTTTTTATTATGAGAGTGTTCACAACAATTTCTTACAAAGCTTTCAAAGGAAAATTTTTCCTTCGTCTTCAAACTATGCTACCAATCTACACTATGCTATCTACACTATCAGTCTCTCTACTTTATGTCTGCTATCTAATCTAATCTAATGAATTACAAATGAGGGGGGATGCCCCTTTTATAGTTGGCCCAGTCCAATGGACGACTCAGATTCAATTACAATGAAGGGCTCAAATCGAGCCACATAAACCCTAACCCTCAAAACCGCCACCAAGAAGAGTGGGGTAATAAATGAGCCATTAATGTCCACCATCTTCTAGAAGATTCTTGTCTGGAAACGCATTCGCATTGTTCTTCTTCCTGATTGCAAACTGGATGAGTCTAATCATCGTGGCTTCAACTTCTTGAAAGGGTATGGCAGGCATGTTCTTGATCTGACCCCGAGGCAACAACTTCTTTCTCCTGCTCGATGGTGACTTTCTCCTTCCTGATGTCGTTCTTCAACTTTGAAGTACTTGATGGTGACCATTAATGCTTGGAAGGATTCTCTCATCTTGAGCTCAAACATTTCTTCTTTGCCACTTGAGTTGGGCACATACTAAGTCTCAAAACTTAGCCATTTCCTCCAAGTACTCGCTTCATCTCCCCAAGCCACCATGCCTTGGCCTCGGTGTTCACCCTGCAAAACAAGCAAGGAGAAGAGCATCATAACACTTCATAATATAAATTCACCTCACTTACCTAATTTTCATGCTTTGATCTCCAAGGTCTGAGTGATCTCCAGATCTGATAGGGTTCATCACTTTTCCTCTAGCAAACTTCTGCTTTCTTCATAACTTTCAACATTTGTGTGCTAGGGCGCATATCATTTTGATGTTTGTGTCTCCATCAATGCCTTGGGAAGATCTTTCACGTACTCTCCTCAGGAACCTTGAGGGCGTATTTGAGAGCTTGATGACTGTGACTTAGATATTTTAGCCAACCTTCTTCAAGGGCGCATTTCCATGGGTGAGCTTCGAATTTGCAAGACTTAGAAGCTTTTCTTACCCCTCCTCAAGTTCTTGGGCGCATACAAGGGATCTTACTTCCAATTTACAACACTTGGTAAAATTTTTACCTTCCTTCCTTGCTAGGGCGCATATGATGGTTGGAGCTTCCATTTTGTTATACTTAGAGATTTTTCAACTCACTTTAAGCTTGCAAGGGCGCATTTTAGAGGGTGAGCTTCCAATTTGCAATACTTAGTGGATTTTCCATCAATCCTCAACTCCTTAAGGCACATTTCACCACCCCTTCTTCCAATTTCAAGTACTTAGAAGAATTTTCCATGGCCCCTGATAGGGAGTGGGGTTGGAGGAATCAATCACAGATTCCTGCTCTAGGCCTTTCCTTGTAAGACCTCTTTGGTGTTTTGCTTCACCAATCTAACCTATAGGTCCCTATTCATGACTAGGTGCCCCTGGTTTGTCTGCCCAACCCCTCTTCCATCAACAAGCTTCCCTTCTACCAAGCCAACCTTGGTGCTTCGCCATATACTCTCCATTGGCCCTTACTCTCCCTTAAAGACCAAATTCTCTCCACATTCAACTGTGATAACTTGCAGAGGTGTAACACATTTAAATAGCTTCAGGGGACTCTGCCTAGGGTTCTTATAGCTTCTCAAGACTCCCATTTACCATCGCTTCCACAATCCTTCTCCTAGGGTTAGGGAAGGCTACAAGCCTTGAGCCCCCAATTAGGTCTCTGAACAGAGGTAAAATGCTTTTCTTCTAAACCCACCAAAGGACTTAGGTTCTTTGTTTAGAGTTTGAGTTTCACTTGCCTATACCTCAAGGATTTTTAGGGTTTTAAGCCCTGCACAGGCCGTACACTGTCCACACACAATAATGGTCAAAAACCTAGGGTTTTGAAGCTCTTCAAAGCTGTTTTCAGACTGTCAAGAAGTTCTCCTACCAAATGAATTGAAAGAACCTCCTCCTGACTACCATGCATTACCAGGACCCTCAACAAAATTCACAAAAAATAATTTCCTCCAAAGCTCAACTCCCCTGCAAGTTATGATTCTTTTTCTCATTGCTTTCCGTAATCGGACCTTGCCTGGCTCGCCTAGGGAAAAGCTTTGCTAGCACCTCCTGCAACTACACAACTCCTAATTTCTACCATATGTACAGGCATGGAGTCTAGGCACATTTCCCAAAAGGCCGTACAATTTGTACGGTGGGAAAGTGGTCTAGACTTCCATTTTCTCCAGGCTGCCTGGTTCAGACCAGCAACAGGCTGAGTTTAAACTATCTACAAATAACAAATAAAGATGAATAGATAAAGCTACCAAATGATGCACAAAGCTTGTACACAACCTATACTACATCCTACAACAAGAACAGTAGCATATCTAATCCATTTAAGCACTGTTAATGAACAAAAACCAGAAAAATAATGGCAAAAACGCTGTTTTTCTTCAACTTCCAAAAACACAGTCCGTACAATGAGCTTCCAACCTTCCATAAAGGTCGAGGCAACCTTTAAATATGCTTCTCAAATAGTTGAGGTTCTTGGGTCGAGCCTTTAGATGACCTAAAGATGCAAATTATAAAACCCACTGTGTTTTCTAAACTTTAGCAATTTTTACAACTTAGCCAAAATGAAGATCTAAAACTACTTAACTCTTGTCAACCTCTTTCCCAAAGGTCAAAAACATCCCTTAGATCACCACAAAATGGTCTACATGACCTTATGAACAACACAACAAAATTTAGAACTTTATTCAAGACTTCAATAAACCTAGTACCTTTCCAGGTGCTCCTGCACCATTCTCCCCCTCTTAGCACAAACAACTAAGGAATTTTAGGAGAGATCAGAGACATATCAATTCCTTGCTTCTTAAAATCTGCTTCGTCTACCCAGGGAGCTTCAGATTCATGCTTGTTCTTCCATTTGACAAGATGCTCCATGTACACCTTGTGCCTTGTAGCCTTCTTCACTCTTGACTCCAAGATCTTCTTTGCTTGTAGCTTGTCTGGAGTTGGTAGTGTCATGTTGCTGACATCCTTGAATATCTCCTTGCTATTCTGATCCATGGCAGTGACTGTCCCCTTATACTTGATCAGATCAGCCACATTAAACACTGGAGATATGCCTAGGTCTGCTGGTAATTCCACCTTGTAAGCATTCTGTCCATACTTGGCTAATACCTTGCATGGTCCCACTCTTTTCATCTGGATTTTGGTTGACATTCCCTTCTGCAATTTGGATTTGTTAAGGTGGACCATGACATAGTCCCCTACTGCAAATTGTACATCCTTCCTTGACAAATCAACTTTCTCCTTCAACTTTTGGGTTGCTGCTGTGACTGTTTGCTTGACCTGCTCCTGAATCTCTTTCATGGTCTGAGTGAAGTCCTCTGCATGTCCACTCCTATTCTCCATAGATCCAAGGTCTCTGAGCTCACAAATGCCTCTTGGGTGCATTCCATACACAACTTCAAAAGGACTTTTCCCTGTAGTTCTATTGACACTATCATTATAAGCATACTTAGCTTGGGAGATAACCATATCCCATGTCTGTCCATACTCCTTGGTTAGACACCTTAAAAGATTACCCAACACTCTGTTAACCACCTCTGTTTGACCATCGGTCTGAGGATGGTAAGCTGATCCAAAAGACAGGTTTGTACCCAATCTGCTCCATAGAGTATTCCAAAAGTGACTCATGAACTTCACATCTTTGTCAGAAACAATGCTTAATGGTAATCCATGGATCCTTACAACTTCCTTGAAGAAAAGATGAGCTATGTAGCTTGCATCATGAGTAGTTTTGCAGGGAATAAAATGACTCATCTTGCTAAATCTGTCTACCACTAAATAAACACTATCAAAACTAGTCTTGGTCTTAGGAAGGCCTACCACAAAATCAATGCTCACACACTCCCATGGTCTGTTAGGAATGGGTAGGGGTTGATATAAACCAGCATTGCTAGCTCCTCCCTTAGCTTTCATACACACAACACACTGTTCCACATACCTTCTAACATCTCTTGCCAACTTAGGCCAATAATAGAATCTTTATACTAGCTCTAAGGTCTTATTGATGCCAAAATGTCCACTAAGACTGCCATTATGCTTTTCCTGAATCAAATTTTCCCTCATTGACCCTCTTGGAACACATAACCGATTGCCCTTAAACAACAACCCACTTTGCAAAGTATACTCTGAGTATTGGCTATGGAAATGGTTTTCAAAGTTAGAACATACCTTATAGGCCTCTGAAAAGTCTTCATCCTCTCCATATAGGTCCTTGAAACTCTCTATGCCAATGCTCTTGAGCTGTATCTCTTGGACTGTCAACAACCTTCTGCTTAATGCATCTGCCACCTTGTTCATTTGTCCTTTCTTGTGCTTGATGGTAAAAGTAAAAGCTTGGATGTATTCCATCCATTTCAAATGCCTATTACTTAACTTCTCTTGGGTGTTGATATAACTAGTGCTTGGTTATCAGTAAAGACCACAAACTCTTTGGGTAACAAATAATGCCTCCACTTCCTAAGGGACTGCACTAAAGCATACAACTCCAGATCATAGGTAGAGTACTTTTGCTTGGCTTCATTGAGCTTTTCACTAAAGAAGGCCACAGGCCTACCTTCTTGACTAAGTACTCCTCCTACTGCTACTCCACTTGCATCACACTCAACAGTGAACAACTTGTCAAAGCTAGGTAATAGGAGAATTGGTTGAGTTGCCACTTCTTGTTTCAGTTTCTCAAACCCTTTATCAGCCTCTTGAGTCCACTTAAACTTTGTTTTCAGACCACCTTTGATAGTATCTAGGACTGGTGCACATATACCACTAAAATTCCTTATGAATTTTCTATAAAATTGGGCCAATCCATGAAAACTCCTTACCTCTGTTGCTGTGGTTGGTGTAGGCCAGTTTAGGATGGCTTCCACCTTGCTTGGATCCATCTTTAATGAGCTTTTGGACACTACAAAACCTAGGTAGACAAGCTCTTGCTTGAAGAACTCACATTTCTCAAGATTGATTGCCAACTTCTCCTCTTGCAACCTTTTAAGAACCATCTCCACATGCTTGAAGTGTTCTTCTACTGTCTTACTGAAAATCAGTATGTCATCAAGATATACTACCACAAAGATCCCTGTGAAATCCTTAAGCACTTCATTCATGAGTCTCATGAACGTGCTAGGGGCATTTGAGAGGCCAAATGGCATCACTTTCCACTCATATAACCCATCATTTTTCTTAAAAGCTGTCTTCCACTCATCACCATCCTTAATTCTGATCTGATGGTACCCACTCTTGAGATCCAACTTTGTGAAGAACTGAGCACCTCCAAGACAATCCATCAAGTCTTCAATTCTAGGAATAGAAAACCTATACCTAATGGTGATCCTATTTATTGCCCTAGAATCAGTACAAAGTCTCCACTTACCTCCTTTCTTGGTTGCTAAAACCACTGGCATTGCACAAGGGCTGATGCTCTTTTGAATCAATCCTTGATCTAATAATTCTTGCACTTGCCTAGCTACCTCTAGGTTCTGCTCTGGTGTAAGTTTGTATGCTGCTTTGTTAGGCAATGAAGCTCCAGGTATGAAGTCAATTTGATGACTTATGGCTCTCCTTGGTGGTAGAGTTGCAGGTGTACCATCACTGACTATACTCTTGTACCTATCAAGCAACTTTTGGACTACTTCCGGTAGGACTGTCTTTTCAGCCTTATCTTCCTCTTTAGGTTGCAACACAACCACATATCCTTCATTCCCTTGGTGTAGGTCCTTAAGGAACTCCTTACCACTGCTCAACATGATGTTAGGTGTCTTGGACTGTCCTTCATCTTCTTCTGACAGTGACCGCAGTTTCTTCCATCCTTCTTGAAAGAAATAGTATTCTCCTTCCCATCATACATAGCACTTCTGTCATACTGCCATGGTCTGCCCAGTAGTAGATGGCATGCATCCATGGGTAAAACATCACAAATTAGCTTGTCTTTATATCCTCCAATGGAGAACTTCACCGTTACTTGTTCATTAACTAGAACACTCTGCCCTTTGTTCAGCCATGTGACCTTGTAGGGGATATTGTGGGGTACCTTCTCCAATTTTAGTTTTGCTACTGCCTCCTTTGAGATTATATTATTTGTTGAACCTGAGTCTACTATAACCTTGCATACTTTACCAAGTAT
The DNA here is from genome assembly GCA_007258455.2 of Sequoia sempervirens. NCBI lineage: Eukaryota > Viridiplantae > Streptophyta > Pinopsida > Cupressales > Cupressaceae > Sequoia > Sequoia sempervirens. The sequence goes on along the minus strand of VDFB02192556.1, from coordinate 19,274 downwards.
CTTGCACCTCACTCTAGAAAGAGCTCTTCTCTGTTTTGGTTCCTCCTTGACTGGCTGTCTGATCAGAACTCTGTTAAACATCAGATTCTATATGACTGATCTCAGATGACTTAGGACTCATGGTGTCCTCTTGTGCATAAGCCACTCTCTTTTCATTGCTTGATGAGGAAGCTTTCTCCGGGCATCTATAAGCAGGGTGACCTATTTGATTGCAATGGTAACACTTCATGTTTACAAAATAAGAATTGCTCCTGCCTGCTCCTCTTCCTCTGTTTGAGCCTCCTTGAGGTCCTCTTCCTCTGTTGAATCCTCCTCTTGAAGACATTTCACCTCCATGCTCAGTGAGTTTTGATTCTCCTTGATTTCTTTGGTCACTGCCTCTACCTTGGTAGCCACCACGCTATCCTCTTTGATCTGTTTGATCTCTGCCTTTGCCTCTGCCCTTAGAAGCCTGATCTTGCTTCCTCTTGTTCCTTTCCTCAATCTTTATGGCCAACTGATAGCATTGGTGCACTGTCTTGGGACTTAGAAGAGCCATCTCTTCTTGGATATTCCACTTCAAACCATTAAGGTATCTAGCTACCTTGAGATTCTCATCCTCTGTCACATTAGATCTCATGCAAAGCTTTTGAAACTCCTCAGTGTAAGTGTTTACATCTTGGTCTTTCTGCCTTAGACTTTGCCTCTTCTTGTGCAATTGAATCTCATAGTCATCTGGCATATAGGCTTCCTTCACCTTAGCAACCATTCCTTTCCAAGTTGATATGGGCTGTTTGCCTTCTTTTTCCCTTTCCGTCTGAATAAACTTCCACCATGTCAAGGCTGATCCTCTCAATCTTGACTTAGCAACCTTCACCTTCTGAGCTTCAGTGACTCCATCACACTTAAAATGATTCTCCATGCCTTCTATCCAATCTATGACTAGGTGCGCTTTGTAATGAACCGGACCAATTTTTTTGTTTTTTCCACAAATGATTACAATGCAACACGCACCCGTTAAGGTTAGCATAAACCAGAACGATGCAGAAAGTAACTCTAACCAGAATGTACACCAGGATCCCGATGCGGGCAAGGTGTGAGCATTGGTCAGAGGATCTCAAAGTAAATGCTGAACAAGAACTCTAACCAGAGATGCGCCGGTGAACGACGAGCATTCGGTCAGAGGATCCCTATCTATTGCAATACTGAAAAAGTAGCTCAACACCAAGTATGTGCTACTCGATCCGTGATGGATAAGAGGCGACCATATGGCGGAGACTTAAGAAATTACAATGCAAGAAAGTAAAAGGCGGCAAGCCAGCCTCTTCCACTTATTCAGTGGGGATTACAATTCAGAGAAATGAGAGGTAAGATAGGAAATGCTGATAGTACTACTAGCAGCTTACAATAAGATAGAATAATCTCTTAAACTGAAATTTTATGTCTTTCCAAGCTGCAGATGATTAGTAAGCATTTACAATATCCAACTTGATTTCCAATACTCAAATCTCAACCAAGGAACAATTATCTTAAATCTGCTGTATCAGACCTGCACATAGAATGATGAAAATCTGCAACATAATAGCCATTCAATGGCTCATAACTTGCTCATAACACCCCCTAATGGCTTATAACCAAATGCAGATTACTCTAGTAATGATGGCGCCCCAAATGGAATGCATAAACCTCACCAAAAGACTTTCATTGTTTTTGCACAGAACCCAAAGCAAACTACAGAAAGGTACGGCCCTCTAGCAAGGGCGATTTTCTTTTAAAAATCCCAATGAGCAATATAAAATCTATAACTTGGCAAAGATGGACGCCTAGCTTAGGAAAACAGATTTCTTTAATGCCCAGAACCAAAATAATTTTATTTCAAAAGCTGCGAGCAGTTCTTACATTCCCATATGATATTCAGCAACTTCCAGAAATGAACATAAATGCAAAACTAGAACTCCAAATGCATATACTAAACTGAAAATGCAATATACTTCCTAATACATGCTAACCTCTCAACTAGTTGCTATCTTTCAAGCAAGAAGAAGAGCCAATGCTAGGAGGTATGCTTTCCTCGAAGCGAGTGCCTGAAGACAATCCAGCAGCATAACGGTGTAGTAGACAAAAGATGCCAAATGAAGAGCTGAGGCCTGATTATATAGACGAGAGAGAAACATCTAGAAGCTTCCAAGGGCGCCCAAACCCTAATTTCAAATTCACCTTTTCCCTCCAAAGATGGCGTCCATTTTTAACAATAAAACATTTCACTTTTTAAAATAAAATAATCTTCTCAAAAGGCGTCCCACTTACTTGTCTCAATATTTGACATTTTAAAATTATAATTTATCTCCTTATGACGCCTGGACCCTCAAAAAGTCCCCTTTTTAAAAACAACTTAAAGTTGCACTGCTAGGCAAGGGGTATAATATTAAAATAATAATATTATAATGAAATTACTTATCTCTCCCAGAAAAATGCGCCCAAGGCCAAGAACTGAAGTGCCAGCTGAAACAACTGAAGAAGTGACCCAACTGAACTGTACCCGAACTGCCAGAAATAGAATTTACTAAAAATAGTAAATTCGCGAAGTTGCCCGAAATGCCAAACTGAACACACCACTGCGAAGCTCTCTGAAAACCCAGAAAGAATCCGCAGTCAGAAACCCAAACTCCAAGCAACAACCACCTCAAAACTTGGAAACCCTAATTTCACCATCCGCACAGCCTACGGGTCTCCGGAATAGGCCAACGGTCAACAGAAACGATCATTGCTGAGAAGGGGACATTACAGTCCGCCCTCCCCAAGATTGCTTGCCCTCAAGCAATCGCAAGTCTGGATGCTGTAGAATCTCCTCATCCTCCCAAGTAGCATCCTCCAATGGTAAATTCTTCCACTTTACCAAATACTCTTTGATTGTTCTCCTCCTCAAGGAACGCTCTCTGAAATCAATAATCTGTTCTGGAACCAAAGTCAACTGCCCTTCTTCATCCAAAGGAGGTAACTGTGATGAAGCCACAACGTTGTGTCCAAGTGCCTTTTTGAGGCGAGACACATGGAAGACATTGTGGACCTTACTACTCGAAGGTAGTTCCAACTCATAGGCCACCGCTCCAACCTTCCTAACAACCTTGAATGGTCCATAGAAGCGTGGTTTCAGCTTCTCAGCTCCACTCTTCTTAAGTGTAGACTGTCTGTAGGGCTGAAGCCGAAGATATACCATGTCACCAACATCAAATGAGCGCTCAACACGCTGCTGATCAGCGTACATCTTTTGCTGATTTTGTGCCATTTGAAGGTTGTCTTTCAAAGATTTCAAAACATCTTGGCTCTGCTGCAACCAATCCTTGGCTTGAGGAGCCTTGCTATCGCCAAACACCAAATCAGCAAAGCTTGGAGCCTCGTAACCATAGAGGGCCATGAATGGAGACATCTTTATTGACATGTGGAAAGATGAATTGTAGCAATATTCTCCCAAGTGGAGCCATTTTACCCATGCTCTTTGCTGTTCCGAGACATAATTTCTGAGATAGCCCTCCAACCACTTGTTCACAATCTCCGTTTGACCATCCGTTTGTGGGTGATAGCTAGTGCTTGGAGTAAGCACCGTACCACTCATTCTAAAAATTTCCTGCCAAAAGGTGCTTAGGAACTTGCTGTCCCTATCACTCACAATATTTTTAGGCAACCCATGCAGTCTAAACACTTCATGGAAGAACAAATCTGCAACTTGAGCTGCTGTAAATGTGCTTGTGATGGCAAAGAAATGAGAGAATTTGGTCAATCTGTCCACTACAACATAAATACAGTCTTTGCCTTGAGCCCTAGGCAACCCGGTGATGAAATCCATAGAAATACTCTCCCATTTTTGATTTGGAATGGGAAGTGGCTGCAGTAGACCAGCTGGAAGAGAGTGCTCATTTTTATTCATTTGACAAGTACTACACTCCTTGATGTGACGCTGAACATCATCTTTCAACCCCTTCCAAGAGAATCTCTCTCGAATCTGCTTGTATGTCTTGAAGTACCCTTGATGACCAGCAAGTGGACTGTCATGGAAAGTCACCAAAATCTTCTTCTTAAGTTTAGAATCAGCCACTAAGAAGATTCTTCCCTTGTAGTGGATCAATCCATCAACTACCTTGTACCTTTCATCATGAAAAGTACCTTCAATAACGCTGGTTGCAAACTGATTTTTGGCATAATCAGCAAGCAACAACTCCTTCCAATCAGCATTAAGCTCACACAATGAGCTCAAGTGAGGCCTTCTGGACAAAGCATCAGCCACAATGTTATTCTTCCCTTTGACATACTCAATGTCAAAATCGTAAGCTTGTAGCTTACTCACCCACTTCTGCTGTCTCTCATTCAAGTCCTTCTGATGCATAAAGTGCTTGAGACTGTTGTGATCAGTTTTGACCACGAATTTACTCCCCACCAGATACTGTCTGAACTTGGCTAATGCGTGCATGATTGCAAGCATTTCTTTATCATAGATAGAATAGGTCCTTTCAACCCCTCTTAATTTTCTGCTTTCAAATACAATTGGATGCTTCTCTTGCATCAAAACAGCCCCAATACCTTCTCCTGATGCATCACACTGTAACTCAAAGGGTTTGGAGAAATCTGGTATGGCCAATACAGGACAAGAACTCATGATTCTCTTGAACTTATCAAACACACTCTGAGCTTTTTCCGACCACATGAAAGCCCCCTTTTTAGTGAGGTCAGTAAGAGGAGCAGCACTTTGAGAATACCCCTTTACGAACCTTCTATAGAAGCCACAAAGACCCAAGAATCCCTTCAAATGAGTCAGATTTTCTGGAGGTGGCCAATCTACTATAGCCTTGATCTTTTCTGGATCAACCTTCACCCCTTCAGCGCTGATTATGTGGCCAAGGTAGAGCAGCTCCTTCATTCCAAATTCACATTTGGACTCTTTTGCAAACAAACTTTCTGATTCAAGAATGCTAAGCACTTCCTCCAAGTGCTTGAGATGTTCCTCCCACGTCTTGCTGAAGATGAGAATATCATCAAAGAAAATTAACACAAATTTCCTCAACTGTTTCTGGAAGACTCTGTTCATGCAAGACTGGAAAGTGGCTGGAGCATTAGTCAAGCCAAAGGGCATGACTAGGAACTCGAAATGACCATAGTGGCATCTGAATGCCGTCTTCTCAACATCTGAGCCCCTCATCCGGATTTGATAGTAACCCGATCTCAAATCAATTTTGGAGAAGAATTTAGCACCATGTAGCTCATCAATGAGCTCATCGATCCGAGGAATAGGATACCGATTTTTTATTGTGCTTTGATTCAAGGCACGATAATCTACACACATGCGGATGGTGCCGTCTTTCTTCTTCACAAGAACCACAGCTGAAGCAAAAGGGACTCTTGCTAGGGCGAATGAAGCCCATCTCCAGGAGTTCTCTTATGTTCTTCTCAATTTCATCCTTCTGCTTCTTAGGATATCTATACGGTGTTGTAATGACTGGTTTGGCCCCTTCCTTAAGTTCAATAACATGCTCAGCACCTCTTTCTGGTGGTGGCCCAGGTGGTAGATCAGCAAACACCTTACTCCTTTTGGTGAGTATGGATTGAATATCAGGAGGATATTCCCTCTTGGTCTCAACTGGACTGGCAGGAAGAACCATGCATTCCGCAGCCCACTCCACTTGGTCATGTCTAATCAGCCTTTCCATCCTTTTGAAAGAAACTATACGAGGACCACCATTAGACATTCCTCTCAAAACAACTCTCTTACCATCAGATTGGAACTTGAGCTCCATGGTTTGTAGGTTGAGAGAGATTTCACCAAGTGAGCGTAACCATTGTATGCCCAAGACTGCATCTGTGTCACCAATAGTAACCACATAGAAGTCATCTTTGACTTCATAGTTTCCCAACTGCAAGGACATGTTAGGAACTCTTCGTGTGCATGAAATGTGAAACCCATCAGCCACCATGACTTTGAAGCCTTCAAATTCTTCAGTTTTGAGACCTCTCTTTGCAACCACACCTTCATCAATGAAGTTATGCGTTGCACCAGTATCAATTAATGCAACAATACGATGGCCTCCAACTCCACCACGAACCTTGAAAGATTCGTTCTTTTGGAAACTAGAGAGTTGGGCAATAGGGCCCCCAACTCCTTGCTCATGATCGGACTCTTCTGTGGCTCTTTCATCCTCGCTGTCCCCGAAATAAGACTGCTGATCAGACATATCAGATGCTGATTCATAATCAGAATAGGTTCCCATTTGATTATAACGCCCTCTTCCAGGACATCTATGGCCTTTAGTCCAAGGCTCTAAACATGTGTAACACTTGCCCTCCTTTCTGAGCTGTTCACGTTGCTCTTCAGTCAATTTAGGTGGGAACTTCTTGTGCTGATTAGAAGAATGTCTTTTATCCTTATCCCTCTTATGGCCAAAAGGCTTAGGCGGAAATTTAGGCCCAGGGGCTGATAACTCCATACTACGAGCCTTCTTGATTGCCTCATCAAGACTTGGTGGATCGAAAGCTTTAACCCATCCTTTCAAGGGTTCAACCAAACCTTCAGAAAACAACACAACCAATCTTCTTTCGGTGATGTTGGGCACCATCACAGACAGTCTCTGGAAATCAGCAATGTAAGAATCCAAGGAGCCATGCTGTTTGAGTTGTGCAAGCTCGCGAAATCTTACTTCAGGATCCTTAGTGTCGAACCTTTCAATCAGCTTGTTGGTGAATTCTCCATAGGTTCGAATAAGGTTATGGCCAAGAGTGACCAAACCATGGTACCACCACTCATGGGCAGCTCCTTCTAAATGGAGTGTTGCAAACTTGATGGCATCTTCTTCTGGCATGGGACGAAGTGATAGGTAGTTGTCTAACTTCTGAACCCATGATCTTGCTGAACACGTATCACTTCCATCGAAGTGAGCCAATGTTACCTTTCCTAAGGCTTGATGAAAATCTGTTCTAGGAGCCATATAAGCTCGGTTATCAACTCTTCTTCCGTGTCTTCTGTCCCTCTGATTCAAGAATTGATCAAAGGACCATTGGTTCCTAAGATCCGGAGGTAGGGTAGCATACTCCATATAGGCTTGTCTGGCATCGTCTACCAAGGGAATGGGAGCTTCAACTGGTTGTTCTTCTCTTGGAGTGAATGTAGGAAAGAGCGGTCTAGAGGCTGATCCGCTAGAGATGGCATCATGCTGTCCAATGGTTCTACTACCTCCATTACCATTGTTTCCATTATGCCCGTTGTTTCCATTAACACCACTGCTTTCTCCTGTAGCATGGTTTTGATTCGGAATATGGTTCTGAGTAGCTTGCTGATCCATTTTAGCAAGTAATCGAGACATCATCTCAATCATCCCATCAAACTTCTTTTCCATCCTTGCATCCTTCTCTTCCATGGCTGTCCTAAGATTGTCTGACATGTTCTCAACTGTTTTACCCGTATCCACAGCTAACCCTGTTTCTCTCAAAGCCTCTGAAAAAGTATCTGCTTCTGGCACTGACGGAAGCTATATCTGTTGTCTTCTGGCCTGACCTCTGGTGAAGTATCTGCAATCACTGTCACTCATCTGACCACTGAATCACTGTTGGGCACAGGTTGGCAGAATCATGGCTCTGATACCACTATAATGAACGGACCAATTTTTTGTTTTCCACAAATGATTCTGATAACGCGCAGTTAAGGTTAGCATAAGCGAAACGTCTGAAAGTAACTCTAACGGAGAATGTACACGGGATCCGATGCGGGCAAGGTGGCGAGAGCATTGGTCGGAGAGGAGCTCAAAAGGTAAATCTTGAACAAGAACTCTAACGAGATCGCGCCGATTGAGCAGCGAGCATTGATTGAGAGGATCCCTATCTATTATCTCTTAAAAGTATCAACACCAAGTATGTGCTACTTTCGATCCGTCTTGGATAAGAAGCGACCAGGAGACAGAAATTACAGTACAAGAAAGTAAAAGTGACCAAAGCCGACCTCTTCCACTTATTCAATTGGGATTACAATTCGGGAAATGAGAGGTAAGATAGGAAATGCTGATAGTACTACTAGCAGCTTACAATAAGATAGAATAATCTCTTAAACTGAAATTTTATGTCTTTCCAAGCTGCAGATGATTAGTAAGCATTTACAATATCCAACTTGATTTCCAATACTCAAATCTCAACCAAGGAACAATTATCTTAAATCTGCTGTATCAGACCTGCACATAGAATGATGAAAATCTGCAACATACTAGCCATTCAATGGCTCATAACTTGCTCATAACACCCCCTAATGGCTTATAACCAAATGCAGATTACTCTAGTAATGATGGCGCCCCAAATGGAATGCATAAACCTCACCAAAAGACTTTCATTGTTTTTGCACAGAACCCAAAGCAAACTACAGAAAGGTACGGCCCTCTAGCAAGGGCGATTTTCTTTTAAAAATCCCAATGAGCAATATAAAATCTATAACTTGGCAAAGATGGACGCCTAGCTTAGGAAAACAGATTTCTTTAATGCCCAGAACCAAAATAATTTTATTTCAAAAGCTGCGAGCAGTTCTTACATTCCCATATGATATTCAGCAACTTCCAGAAATGAACATAAATGCAAAACTAGAACTCCAAATGCATATACTAAACTGAAAATGCAATATACTTCCTAATACATGCTAACCTCTCAACTAGTTGCTATCTTTCAAGCAAGAAGAAGAGCCAATGCTAGGAGGTATGCTTTCCTCGAAGCGAGTGCCTGAAGACAATCCAGCAGCATAACGGTGTAGTAGACAAAAGATGCCAAATGAAGAGCTGAGGCCTGATTATATAGACGAGAGAGAAACATCTAGAAGCTTCCAAGGGCGCCCAAACCCTAATTTCAAATTCACCTTTTTCCCTCCAAAGATGGCGTCCATTTTCAACAATAAAACATTTCACTTTTTAAAATAAAATAATCTTCTCAAAAGGGCGTCCCACTTACTTGTCTCAATATTTGACATTTTAAAATTATAATTTATCTCCTTATGACGCCTGGACCCTCAAAAGTCCCCTTTTTAAAAACAACTTAAAGTTGCACTGCTAGGCAAGGGGTATAATATTAAAATAATAATATTATAATGAAATTACTTATCTCTCCCAGAAAAATGCGCCCAAGGCCAAGAACTGAAGTGCCAGCTGAAACAACTGAAGAAGTGACCCAACTGAACTGTACCCGAACTGTCCACTGCCAGAAATAGAATTTACTAAAAATAGTAAATTTGCGAAGTTGCCCGAAATGCCAAACTGAACACACCACTGCGAAGCTCTCTGAAAACCCAGAAAGAATCCGCAGTCAGAAACCCAAACTCCAAGCAACAACCACCTCAAAACTTGGAAACCCTAATTTCACCACCCGCACAGCCTACGGGTCTCCGGAATAGGCCAACGGTCAACAGAAACGATCATTGCTGAGAAGGGGACATTACAGTCCGCCCTCCCCAAGATTGCTTGCCCTCAAGCAATCGCAAGTCTGGATGCTGTAGAATCTCCTCATCCTCCCAAGTAGCATCCTCCAATGGTAAATTCTTCCACTTTACCAAATACTCTTTGATTGTTCTCCTCCTCAAGGAACGCTCTCTGAAATCAATAATCTGTTCTGGAACCAAGGTCAACTGCCCTTCTTCATCCAAAGGAGGTAACTGTGATGAAACCACAACGTTGTGTCCAAGTGCCTTTTTGAGGCGAGACACATGGAAGACATTGTGGACCTTACTACTCGAAGGTAGTTCCAACTCATAAGCCACCGCTCCAACCTTCCTAACAACTTTGAATGGTCCATAGAAGCGTGGTTTTAGCTTCTCAGCTCCACTCTTCTTAAGTGTGGACTGTTTGTAGGGCTGAAGCCGAAGATATACCATGTCACCAACCTCAAATGAGCGCTCAACACGCTGCTGATCAGCGTACATCTTTTGCTGATTTTGTGCCATTTGAAGGTTGTCTTTCAAAGATTTCAAACCATCTTGGCTCTGCTGCAACCAATCCTTGGCTTGAGGAGCCTTGCTATCGCCAAACACCAAATCAGCAAAGCTTGGAGCCTCGTAACCATAGAGGGCCATGAATGGAGACATCTTTATTGACATGTGGAAAGATGAATTGTAGCAATATTCTCCCAAGTGGAGCCATTTTACCCATGCTCTTTGCTGTTCCGAGACATAATTTCTGAGATAGCCCTCCAACCACTTGTTCACAATCTCCGTTTGACCATCCGTTTGTGGGTGATAGCTAGTGCTTGGAGTAAGCACCGTACCACTCATTCTAAAAATTTCCTGCCAAAAGGTGCTTAGGAACTTGCTGTCCCTATCACTCACAATATTTTTAGGCAACCCATGCAGTCTAAACACTTCATGGAAGAACAAATTTGCAACTTGAGCTGCTGTAAATGTGCTTGTGATGGCAAAGAAATGAGAGAATTTGGTCAATCTGTCCACTACAACATAAAGACAGTCTTTGCCTTGAGCCCTAGGCAACCCGGTGATGAAATCCATAGAAATACTCTCCCATTTTTTATTTGGAATGGGAAGTGGCTGCAGTAGACCAGCTGGAAGAGAGTGCTCATTTTTATTCATTTGACAAGTACTACACTCCTTGATGTGACGCTGAACATCATCTTTCAACCCCTTCCAAGAGAATCTCTCTGGAATCTGCTTGTATGTCTTGAAGTACCCTTGGTGACCAGCAAGTGGACTGTCATGGAAAGTCACCAAAATCTTCTTCTTAAGTTTAGAATCGGCCACTAAGAAGATTCTTCCCTTGTAGTGGATCAACCCATCAACTACCTTGTACCTTTCATCATGAAAAGTACCTTCAATAACGCTGGTTGCAAACTGATTTTTGGCATAATCAGCAAGCAACAACTCCTTCCAATCAGCATTAAGCTCACACAATGAGCTCAAGTGAGGCCTTCTGGACAAAGCATCAGCCACAATGTTATTCTTCCCTTTGACATACTCAATGTCAAAATCGTAAGCTTGTAGCTTACTCACCCACTTCTGCTGTCTCTCATTCAAATCCTTCTGATGCATAAAATGCTTGAGACTGTTGTGATCAGTTTTGACCACGAATTTACTCCCCACCAGATACTGTCTGAACTTGGCTAATGCGTGCATGATTGCAAGCATTTCTTTATCATAGATAGAATAGGTCCTTTCAACCCCTCTTAATTTTCTGCTTTCAAATACAATTGGATGCTTCTCTTGCATCAAAACAGCCCCAATACCTTCTCCTGATGCATCACACTGTAACTCAAAGGGTTTGGAGAAATCTGGTATGGCCAATACAGGACAAGAACTCATGATTCTCTTGAACTTATCAAACACACTCTGAGCTTTTTCCGACCACATGAAAGCCCCCTTTTTAGTGAGGTCAGTAAGAGGAGCAGCACTTTGAGAATACCCCTTTACGAACCTTCTATAGAAGCCACAAAGACCCAAGAATCCCTTCAAATGAGTCAGATTTTCTGGAGGTGGCCAATCTACTATAGCCTTGATCTTTTCTGGATCAACCTTCACCCCTTCAGCGCTGATTATGTGGCCAAGGTAGAGCAGCTCCTTCATTCCAAATTCACATTTGGACTCTTTTGCAAACAAACTTTCGGATTCAAGAATGCTAAGCACTTCCTCCAAGTGCTTGAGATGTTCCTCCCACGTCTTGCTGAAGATGAGAATATCATCAAAGAAAATTAACACAAATTTCCTCAACTGTTTCTGGAAGACTCTGTTCATGCAAGACTGGAAAGTGGCTGGAGCATTAGTCAAGCCAAAGGGCATGACTAGGAACTCGAAATGACCATAGTGGCATCTGAATGCCGTCTTCTCAACATCTGAGCCCCTCATCCGGATTTGATAGTAACCCGATCTTAAATCAATTTTGGAGAAGAATTTAGCACCATGTAGCTCATCAATGAGCTCATCGATCCGAGGAATAGGATACCGATTTTTTATTGTGCTTTGATTCAAGGCACGATAATCTACGCACATGCGGATGGTGCCGTTTTTCTTCTTCACAAGAACCACAGCTGAAGCGAAGGGACTCTTGCTAGGGCGAATGAAGCCCATCTCCAGGAGTTCTCTTATGTTCTTCTCAATTTCGTCCTTCTGCTTCTTAGGATATCTATACGGTGTTGTAATGACTGGTTTGGCCCCTTCCTTAAGTTCAATAACATGCTCAACACCTCTTTCTGGTGGTGGCCCAGGTGGTAGATCAGCAAACACCTTACTCCTTGTGGTGAGTATGGATTGAATATCAGGAGGATATTCCCTCTTGGTCTCAACTGGACTGGCAGGAAGAACCATGCATTCCGCAGCCCACTCCACTTGGTCATGTCTAATCAGCCTTTCCATCCTTTGAAAGAAACTATAATGAGGACCACCATTAGACATTCTCTCAAAACAACTCTCTTTACCATCGGGGATTGGAACTTGAGCTCCATGGTTTGTAGGTTGAGAGATTTCACCAAGTGAGCGTGAACCATTGTATGCCCAAGACCGCATCTCAATCACCAATAGTAACCACATAGAAGTCATCTTTGACTTCATAGTTTCAACCCAAGTAAGGACATGTTAGGGAACTCTTCGTAAGTGCATGAAATGTGAAACCCATCGCCCACCACATGACTTTGAAGCCTTCAAATTTTTCCGCTTTGAGAGATCTCTCTTTGCAACCACCTCTCATCAATGAAGTTATGCTAACCCCAAGATCAATTTCAATGCAAATTAAATACTGCATGGCTCCTCCTGACCTCACCTAAATTTTAACCCTTGAAAGATTCCACTCTTTTGAACTAGAGAGTTACAATAGGGCCCCCCGGGTTTGTCTCCGCCTCAACCCTTCCATCAACAAGCTTCCCTTCTACTAAGCCAACCTTGGTGCTTCGCCATATACTCTCCATTGGCCCTTACTCTCCCTTAAAGACCAAATTCTCTCCACATTCAACTGTGATAACTTGCAGAGGTGTAACACATTTAAATAGCTTCAGGGGACTCTGCCTAGGGTTCTTATAGCTTCTCAAGACTCCCATTTACCATCGCTTCCACAATCCTTCTCCTAGGGTTAGGGAAGGCTACAAGCCTTGAGCCCCCAATTAGGTCTCTGAACAGAGGTAAAATGCTTTTCTTCTAAACCCACCAAAGGACTTAGGTTCTTTGTTTAGAGTTTGAGTTTCACTTGCCTATACCTCAAGGATTTTTAGGGTTTTAAGCCCTGCACAGGCCGTACACTGTCCACACACAATAATGGTCAAAAACCTAGGGTTTTGAAGCTCTTCAAAGCTGTTTTCAGACTGTCAAGAAGTTCTCCTACCAAATGAATTGAAAGAACCTCCTCCTAACTACCATGCATTACCAGGACCCTCAACAAAATTCACAAAAAAGAATTTCCTCCAAAGCTCAACTCCCCTGCAAGTTATGATTCTTTTTCTCACTGCTTTCCCTAATCGGACCCTGCCTGGCTCGCCTAGGGAAAAGCTTTGCTAGCACCTCCTGCAACCACACAACTCCTAATTTCTACCATATGTACAGGCATGGAGTCTAGGCACATTTCCCAAAAGGCCGTACAATTTGTACAGTGGGAAAGTGGTCTAGACTTCCATTTTCTCCAGGCTGCCTGGTTCAGACCAGCAACAGGCTGAGTTTAAACTATTTACAAATAACAAAGAAAGATGAATAGATAAAGCTACCAAATGATGCACAAAGTTTGTACACAACCTATACTACATCCTACAACAAGAACAGTAGCATATCTAATCCATTTAAGCACTGTTAATGAACAAAAACCAGAAAAATAATGGCAAAAACGCTATTTTTCTTCAACTTCCAAAAAAACAGTCCGTACAATGAACTTCCAACCTTCCATAAAGGTCGAGGCAACCTTTAAATATGCTTCTCAAATAGTTGAGCTTCTTGGGTCGAGCCTTTAGATGACCTAAAGATGCAAATTATAAAACCCACTGTGTTTTCTAAACTTTAGCAATTTTTACAACTTAGCCAAAATGAAGATCTAAAACTACTTAACTCTTGTCAACCTCTTTCCCAAAGGTCAAAAACATCCCTTAGATCACCACAAAATGGTCTACATGACCTTATGAACAACACAACAAAATTTAGAACTTCATTCAAGACTTGAATAAACCTAGTACCTTTCCAGGTGCTCCTGCACCAGCCCCGCTCTTCTTTGGGCGCATTTTCATGGGTGAGCTTCAAGTTTCCCAGACTCAGTGAAATTTTCGTGGCTCTTGAAGCTTCTAGGGCGGATTTGAAGGTGTCAAGCTTTCAGTTTATTAGACTTGGGTGAATTTTCTAGCTTTTTGTTTGACTTAGGGCGAATTGTTCATGATGCCCTCAGCTTGCCCTAACCTGCTATTTTTAGAAAGTTTCTCAAATTTTGCAATTCAAGCTGATCTCAAGCTTCAAAAGGCTGGATTTTTACTTTGTCTTGATCCTTGTGACATGGCTGAGCTACTGGTGCCTGATGCTTGAATGCACCTGCTATTTTTAGCAACTTACTAAAAATAGTAACTGTTCAGAATGAGCTCAAACTTTGTGAGTGGATTTCCTGAAGGACGTTGATCATGATTGGATGCTGCTTTTGTGTGGATGTCGTGTTTCGCCCTACTTTTCAGGAAACCCTAATTCCTCTGCATGGACATGCTAAAAATAGTAAGTGCTTGATTTTCGGACCTCTGCAACTTCGTTTGATCTGAAATTCACTCCATGGGGTCTTCATCACTTGCTTGACCTGCTCACATTGGTGTCTCGTGTTGACCTGCTATTTATAGCCCCGTTTGAGAAGTGACTTACTATAAATAGTAAGTGCTTAGATCACCTTCAAATTTTACCAGCGGGTTCCTTGGAAAATACTGATCGTGATGGGATACCTTGGTTTTTGGAAATTCTGGTGTTCGACCCCTCATTTTGGGTCTTGAAGCTGGAAACTCTAATCTGACTTGCATGTTGCTCAAATGGTCTCCGTTTGACCCCGTTTCTGTTGCATGCCGCTGTGTTCGTGATTTTGGAGTGCTGGGCAACTGCTGAAGTGATCCTGCTAAAAATAGTAAGTGTCTAAAAAAGTGACCAATCAGCTGCCGGATGAGCTTGCATGTCACAATGCCCGAGAGATCTCAAAAAACCTAGAAAAACCCAGAAAAATGATCAACATGTGAGCACTAGCTAAAAATAGCAAGTCTTGAAAAAGTGATCAACTCTGCCTGCATGTTACCTCGTTGCGAAGCTCTCGGAAAACCCAAAAAGATTATGCAGACATGCGCTGAGAAATCTTGCATGAAAACCCTAAAAATAGACTCTGAAGCCTGAATCATTGAAAGTCATCACCTCGCTTTGCATGCTATATCACTGCGAAGGTCTCGAAAAACCCACAAAGAATCTCCAGAGATGCATCTGAAAGTCGAACATGCAAACCCTAAAAATGACCCTCGAAGGCAAGACTGCTAAAAATAGCAAGTTGTTTGTTTCAGCTCAAATTTTGCAAGCAAGTAGCTCGCAGTGTACTAAGTGCAGTGCAGTCGTCATAATTTGAAAATCCTAAGGAAATAGGCCCCAAATTGGTACTTACTAAAAATAGCAAGTTGTCAGAATTCAATGAAAATTTAGTGGGAGCCTGCTTGAAGCATCCTAATAGCAGTGCTAAGCTCAAATTTCAATTCACTTACTCCATTTGACCTTAAACTGACCAGAAGAAAGCAAACCCTAATTCATCAGAAAGCCCTCCAGACTTAGCCAAAATTCAAATCTAGGTCAAATGGTAAGTACATCATTAGACAGAAAGAACCGACAGAGAGAGACAGACCCAAAACCAAAGCCAAAAGACCCGAATGAAGCAAAAATTAGGGGGTCCCCATCTTGAATGGGGTGATGTGTGAAAATGTAGAAACCCTTGTTTCCGCTAACCTCTGAACTGTCTGTGTTTTCGATTGTTTTTGTGTATTTTGGTTTTTTTGAGGTTTTTTGTGCATAAATGAAATAATGTGATTTTGCAAGAAATTGATAATAAATTCAAATAAAATCATTCAACTCTGGAAACGATAGGATCTATTGAAAATGATGGTGCCAGACTATTTATTTATCCTCTGGAATTATTACAAAGAAGATCCCATAACATGCAATCAAAAAGGCAATGATATTTTGATGTAAAAACCTGATTATTGCTGCCAGTTGAAAGAATACAAATAGTGGTACGGCTTCAATATAGATTGCTTCTCCCTCTGTCTGATGCTCCGGAAATGATCCAGATGCTGAGGTGCCACAAAGAATGAAGACCAAAGTCCAAAAGAATAAGCGATTTGCACCAGATACAAGTACGGCTTTTAAAATGAAGAAGTACGACCTGCTGCAGTGGTACGGCTCTGTCACAACAGCAAGTACAATGTGTACGGCCTTTTGAAATCAGTGTCCAGACCTTAGAATATGATGCGCCTTAGTTTGAAGAATGCTTTCTGGATGAAACCCAAACAAAACTCTGAAGGTGAATGATCTGTGAACGTTCTGTGATCTCTCCTAAATGAAGAAATCTCTCTGAAATGCAATAGATCAGCTGGTATCTCACAGCCTCTGAATCGCAACACTGAAGATGGCTCGTTCTCCAATGTCTGTAGACAACAGAAACCCTAGGCTTCGTTCTCCGGAAGAAGACTTGATAAAATTTCAATATTCAATATCATAATCAGCTCGAATTCCAATGAAACCCTTATATCTCCTCAAAAGTGCGAATTCTTTCAAAAAGGCATCATTAAAATAATTCGAACTTTTCTTTTAATTATTTCAATAGTCTCCGATCAAATTTTTAATTATAAATTATAATAAAAAATTGCCCCTTTCCATGATGGGCGACCCCCTTCAGCAATTCACTTAAGTTATAATATTAAAATATTATAACTTTATAATATAAGCTCCAAAAAAAATTAATATTTAATTAATCAATTAAATATTAATATCTCCCTCGAAATGTGTTTGATTCACGAACCGTCTGAAGCTGGTGACTAAGTGAATGATTCTGCACATGCTCAATCCATACTGCTAAAAATAGCAGGGGTCCCTCGCTGAGTGCCAAATACTGCTAAAAATAGCAACTCAGGAAAAAAGTGTCCGAATGAGTCTGAACGAAAGCCAACTGGTGAAATTTTGACAACTGAAGCCAAGCCAAGCTCCATCAAGACCCTCTATCCATCCCATTAGCCTACGAGGGTCGCATAATAGGCTAATCGTGAGCTCTGAGAGATGTCAACTAGAAGGGGACATGACATTAAAAGTCACAATAGGATTGGAGATGGAGAGATAAGGATAAATTTAGCCAAGATAGAGGCCATAGTGAGATTGTCTACACTTTCCAATGTCATTGAGACTAGAAGCATCGAGGGAGCAGTGTAATATGTGAGGAGGTTTGTGAAGTCCTTCTCATTCATATTAGTATTGTTACATGCTATTATGGGAAGCTGAAAGTGCTTTAAATGAGGAAGCAAATAGTAGAGAGCTTCTGAGGAGTTGAAGCGCAAAATCTACCATGCACTCTTGTTAGCTTTGTCTAATCGCCAGCAGCTTTTTGAGGTAGAGATAATTGCTAATAACTATGCCAAGTGTGTTTTCCTAAAAGGAGGAAGATCAATGTGTTATCATTTTGAACTCTTGCACAAATCAGTCCAAGTAAGTATTGCACATATGACAAGGAATTTTATGCTCTTGTCCAAGCGGTCAAGAAGTGGAAGCATTACTTAATGGGAAAGGAAACAATTGTCCATATAGATCATCAGCCTCTCCAATAATTGCAAGCTCAAACTATGTTGCAGCAAGCTAAGCATTAGTTGTGGATGGGTTTCTTGAAACAATTTCACTTGGCCATCAAGTACAAGTAGTGTGTGATAAAAAATATTGTGGACATGTCTAGGCCATATCTATTTTCAGTGTTTTGCACTCTTTTTCAGTTTGAACATGTGGAGGGTTATTGGAAAGATGGGAATTTTGGAGCGATCTACAAGCAAGCTACAAGATGTATGGTTACTGATTTTGAACTGAACTTAGAGTACCATCTCCAAAAAAATTTCTCTACAAACTGGGCAAGTTGTGTGCTCCTAAAGCAAGGACATGTCTACTTTATCCTTGTGTAATTGCCCAAAAACAACATTCAAAGGACTAGGTGGTAGGAACCCAAAGCATGCATTAAATGGTGACAAGCTGGTTGAAGTATCTGGACAGGACTGATGTAATGAAGTAATCACTAAAACAAACTGATTTAAATCATTAGAGAGAGAGAGAGAGAGAGAGAGAGAGAGAGTTGCAGTGCTGAACTGCATCAAGCCTGTACTACAAAGAAGGAAGAGCCAAGCCGGAAAAGCTAACCAAAAAGTTGTTATAAAGCTCTTATTTGATATAAATATTGAATATTACCTTGTGGAATACCTTTTGGACAACATTTCAGGGTTGTTAGTAGGCTGTGGTCATCCTCTACATAAGCTGCATCATTCATAAATGACAAGCCGGGCATTATGTAATATCCCATATGTTTTTATATTTAAATATAACAAACCATAGTTCACAATTATAATGGTTTTCACAATCAATATAAATATGAAATCGACCCAAAAATTGCAGTTTAATAGATGTAATGTTTAGAATATAGCTCAGGAAAGACCAAATTAATTCTCTGTAGCGGTTGCTTTTTGCAGCAGCCTATTAGCTGGTGAAAATGTCTTTTTCTGCCCTTGGACTGTCTCAAAATATGTTTGAAATTTAGGCTGTGGTCATCCTCTACATAAGCTGCATCATTCATAAATGACAAGCCGGGCATTATGTAATATCCCATATGTTTTTATATTTAAATATAACAAACCATAGTTCACAATTATAATGGTTTTCACAATCAATATAAATATGAAATCGACCCAAAAATTGCAGTTTAATAGATGTAATGTTTAGAATATAGCTCAGGAAAGACCAAATTAATTCTCTGTAGCGGTTGCTTTTTGCAGCAGCCTATTAGCTGGTGAAAATGTCTTTTTCTGCCCTTGGACTGTCTCAAAATATGTTTGAAATTCTCCCTTAAAATGCCATGACTTTTTCACACTCCATCTCTCTTTCCCACATGAATGCCAAAGATTTGACTATGTGGTTATAACATACAAAAATCAATTATTCATAACTCAAAGTGGGAATTGAATACATCAAAATAACTAATTTTAACGTATATATGTGCTGAATGCTTTAAATGCGGTGCTTAGGGGGGTTTCATAAGATAATTTCTGCCTTAAATTTGATTATTTTCCAATTATAT